>JBBPBX010025002.1:0-27258 GCA_038048925.1 Garcialebias charrua | reverse complement strand
CCGATCTCACTCTGTCATTAGGCAAAAAAAAAAAGACTCCAAACAGCTGGCCACCACCAGCCACACAACCTCCTGGTTAAACCAAGCTAACCAAACCACACAGGTCAGCCTCCCTCTTCTGAGCAGGATCTAAATGTCACCAATGCAGCCTACAGCCACCAAGTGCACCAAGCACAACAAAGTCAAGAATGAGCAACCACTCCTAAGTGCGTCAAGCACAGTCAAACTTCACAAGCACAAATGAACAGACACTTTCTAAGTGCATCTAGCACAGTCAGGACCAAACATGAGCAATCAGCTACTCACCAACCATCTTCTAAACAGAAGATCAACCTTCCTGACAGGGGCGGGCGGAGAACACCCCACAGTACCCAAACAGTACCCAAACAGTACCCAAACAGCTCAGCACAAAGCAACCAAACTCTGAGCTCACAACACTCCGCATCCAAGTACTCTCACTGTGAAGTATATATAGGCGTGTCACTCAGGTCCTCCTGGCTGAACACACAAGCCTGATCCTAATCAGACTAATTAACCAACAAAAACAAGACTGCAGTCAACATACACAAAAAAAAAAGTGTGGTAACTGTGGAGCAACAGAAAGTGTTGAGCATGTGTTGATGACATGTCCTATGTATTCAGTAGACAGGATGACACTGAAAAGAAGAGTTATGGAGGTGGGAGGAGTATGGAGCTTAGAAGGACTATTGGGAAATGAAGGGGATACGGACAAGACATCAACTGTAAGAACAGCACTGCTTTTATTTTTACAAAATATTAACATTAAAACGAGAATTTAGGGACTGAGGCCATGGGCTGCACACTCGTGCTCAGTAGGTGGCGGTATGCACCTGTTAGTTGCTTGCAATCCGCCAACAAATCAAAGGAAGAAGAAGAACATACACAAAAAACCTGCAGGTGTCAGCATGGGCAGCTTCCTCAGGATACATAACAAAGAGGGTTCAAAATGCTGCTGCACAACTCTTAACAGGTACACGAAAATTTGACCATATTTCCCCTGTTTTGGCTTCTTTGCACTGGTTGCCGGTGCGTTACAGGATTCATTTTAAAATACTTTTATTTACTTTTAAAGCTCTAAATGGCCATGCCCCTCCATACCTGTCAGAGCTGCTGCATTACTACACACCCTCTCGTTCGCTCAGGTCAGCTGACCAGTTGCTTCTGAGGGTACCGAGGACAAAGCGCAAGCTTAGAGGGGACCGTGCTTTCTCTGTGGTAGCTCCTAAGCTCTGGAATGACCTCCCATTAGACATAAGACAGGCCTCTTCACTTGCTGTTTTTAAGTCTCTTCTTAAAACCCATCTTTTTTCTTTGGCTTTTGGTACAATGAGATGTTTTAACTTTGTTTTATTGTATTCATAATTTAATATTTTAGTACCGTTTTTAGTCCTTTCCATTTTATGATTGTATTGTATTTTATGATTGTGTGTACAGCACTTTGGTCCTGTTGGGTGCATAAAGTGCTCTATAAATAAAGTTGGTATGGTATGGCCCCTGAGAGATTCAGCTGAAAGACCTGGTGCACCTTTTATTTGAACCTGCAGAAATTTGAACAGCTGATCTGAAGCAAACAGGCAGGTGTTCAACTGAACTGACCACTCATGCTGTTTGATGGTCTCCTCCATCAACCATCCATCCATTATCTTCTGCTTCCAGGTCGTTTGGGCAGCAGCTTGACCAGGGCCATCATCCATCCATCCACCCATCATCCATCCATTATCTTCTGCTTCTGGGTCGTGGGGTCAGCAGCTTTACCAGGGAGACACAGACATCAACAGCCAGCTCTTCTAGGAGGACCCCACGGCATTCGCAGACCAACTGACTAATTAATAAGTAATACTTTAATGTTTTTAAATTTAATGAAAGACAAACCTTTAACATTTAAGGACAAAATTTAACCAAATAGTTTTCATGTCTATAGCTTATTGTAAAAGCAGTTTTAAAGATCACAGTGTGACGTTTTGCAATTTTAACATGAACCTTGAGCATATCTAAATAATAAAAGTGAAGATTTTTTAAATACATCTTTATTGTAAAAAGCTATACTAAAATGGAAAATACATGGGTTTAAAGCAGACAGGGAAGGCAGTAAGGTAGGATTATTAATCAGGTTTAAAAGTTACAGCTCATGAGGTACTCCATTAGAGCATCTCATCTCTTTCACAACATCCTGTGGAAAAGCCTTTAGGGTGTTCTTCTAGTTGCGGTTAGTAAATAGCTTACGGGAGCCCTACCGCTATGGAAGCGGATATGAGACGAAATGAAAACTAAAATGGTTTAGCAGGAATGCTTTTTCATTTCAAAACCAAGCTGCCTTTTTTGAGTCATAAATAAAATTAAAAATGAATAAACCAAACTGCATTTTCATTTTCTTCTTCGAGACTGCTCAATTTGTAACTTAATTAAAATGATAAGTAAAATAACATTTAACATTTAATTTTCAATATATGTCTTTGTAAAAAGTGGCCAAAATTCATTTTGAAATGTCAATTTTGAAAATTAAAATGAAATAGCAGAAATGCTTTTTAATTTCAAAGTCAAGCTGCCTTTTTTGAGTCAGAAATAAAATTAAGATTAAATCATTTTCATTTTCTTAGTCAACACTGTCAATTGTCATTGAACTACAGAGCAAACTGCCTTTTCATTTTCAGCCTGCCCCCCTGCGCTTTTAGTGTGACAATATTCAATCTCAAATGGCAAATCCAAGTCCCGCCCACTGAATCACTGATTGGCTGTTTTAGGAGCAGGCGGAGATTTAGCCAGGAGGACAGTGTCACCCAATTTGAAAGACAATACCCCTCAAAAAGAAGGTGCCAAGATTTTATCTAAGTCACAGCCTGAGTGATCCCATCAGAGAACCTTTATTGTCATTCGCACCACATGTGGTACATGTGAATGTGATAAACAAGATTATTTACACAGGCTCCCAGTTCCATCCAACAAAGAACAGTAATACATCTAAGATGTTAACTAAGAAAAATATCAACTAAAAATACACTAAGCACTAATATCATAGAAAAACATTACTCCACACAGCAGCACAAACATGTAATAAAAATAAAATAATAAAAGTTTGTTTTGAAAATAACTGTTCACGAGAGAAAAATTAGTTATTTTATTAAAAATAAAGTTTTTAAACAAACGTTTTTGTTTAAAAAAAAATCATTACAATTCCAAAAGTTTTGATTACTATTTTAATTTTACTTAACTGTTAGTTTTTTTCATTGAATATTTGTGAAAACAATTTTCATTCAACCTTTATTTAGCTGCTGCTGTTTGTTTTCAAAGCTCTGAATGGACTTGCACCTCTCTACTGTACATCTCAGAACTTCTGAAAGCCCATCAGCCCGGCAGAGCTTTACGATCTGCCAGTCAACACCTGCTGGAGGTGCCTCGCTCAAGGTACAAACAATGGAGAGACCGGTCCTTTTCTGTTGCCGGCCCAAAAGCCTGGAACAGCCTCCCCCTTGAGCTGCGTGCCACCTCTGATCTGACTCTGTTCAAAACCAGACTGAAGACCCACTTGTTCAAAAAAGCTTTCAGTGTGTAACTTTTATTACTTTTGGTATTTTAGTATGTAGCATTTTTATTTCCATTGCCTTCTTTTATTGCTGTTGTTTCTTATTCTATTTTCATTGATTTATTGTTCCAGTTTATTCATCTTTTTATCCTGTTAAGCACCTTGGTCAATGCAAGGCATTATAGGAAGGTGCTATACAAATAAAGTTTATTATTATATTATTATTATTTATTTAGTCAGGTAAATTTAGTCAGGTAAATCTTATAGACCCTTTTCACCATTGCGCAATACCGTAAGCACCGCCACCGCGCTGTAAACACACAGTACTGTAATTGAAGTCGAAGCTCCAGTATTATTTCTCAATTGTGACCATGTTGTCTGGAAAACAAACCTCTGTAAAGAAGACAGAAGCTGCACTAGAGTATGTGGACCAGCTTCAGCCTGCAGCAAAGGAACGTCATTTGGATAAAATACTAATAATTGGCAGCCAAGACCCATACCGGCTCTCCAACATGTCAGAAGATGAGAAGACCTTACCAGCTGGGACCTACGCAGACATTGTGAATTATTTGGTGTTTGGTGATTTATATTTAATTTGTGTGTGTACATATAAATATATTTTGGGTGTGTTTTTAAACACACACTAGCTATGTACAGGTAGTCCCCGACTTACGAGCGAGTTCCGTACTTATGAGTTGCTCGTAAACCGAAAATTCGTAATTCGGGACTACCTTTTTTTCTTTTCTTTTATACACCGCACGAGCAGGTACATGTGCGGTAATGAACAGTTACAAAGCATTTCAACTATCCTAACACTTTAAAATACTTTAAAATATGAATAAAAAATATAAAAAAATAATTTCTTACTTTGAGCTGAGCTGTTTGCCTCCCTCCGCTGTGTTACGTCCGAGCTCCCAGGCTTCCTGTAGCACCATGCAGTCCAAACCCTTTACAGGAAGGACTGTTAGTATGCTATCTTCATACATTTGGAGGCAGAAAAAAGTTTTAATAAGTTTTAATAACTTACCAAAAGCCGTCTGCCAGCGCCGCCATTAGCAGCACCTGTTAGCATTAGATTAGCCCCACCGAGTCTGCTGCGCAGTTAGGGGCAGTCCAGTTTAGCTGCAGCTTCAAAAAGGCTGTCGGCTTAATATTCCAAGTTAGCTGGGTGTCCCCCGATATCTTCTGCTTCCAGTCCGACATCGAGGCGAGCTCCAGGAACCTCTGATCGCACAAAGCCGGCTGTCAAATCTGCAGCTCTGGTGGGGGTCCGGTTTAGCATGTTAGCCTTAGCTCATACCATGAGCTGCTGGTCTCGTGCGGTGCTGTGGGAGCGATCGGCGGAGCGATCGCGGCTGCTGCTCCAGTCCTGAGACATTCACAGAGTTCAGGGAGTGTTTCCAGTTAATTTATCCGTATGAGGCATCCTCTTATTATGGGAGAAACAGTCCTCCAAAAGCCTGTTGCCGAGTGCCGAGACTCTGGAACTAATGAATGTAAAATGGCGGAGGCGGTATTTCCGGTTCCTGGTTCCCGCAGGAAGTTGTTCAAAAAAGCATGAAATTATTAAAAAATAATATTAATGATACTTTACGTATATATAAAGCCATTTAAAACATTCACAGCTGCAACAAAGTGCTGTACACATGAAATTAAGAACATTTCAACACAAAAAAAATCATATTTTTATTAATTATGATAATCTCGTAAAGTCGGACGCTCGTAGGTCAGGGCGCTCGTAAGTCGGGGACCACCTGTATTCTTATTGTAAATGTATGTGACTCATCACGTCAATCTGAGGATCGAAGCAAATTTTGTCAAAATGATCTTAGATCCCTGTTTTTTAAGCTACATTTGATCCCTGGATCAACCAGATCTGAGCGGTTCCAGAGAGCAATGCCTTGATTTTCCTTATTAATCCAGACTAAATGTGTGTTTCAGTTCATCTTATAGAAGCTCTGTGCAGAACTACCTCAATTTTTTTTAAATAAACATGTGAAGTACAATGATGGCTGACAGTGTTATTCAAAATTTTCAACTCTTGTACAGTGTTTCAACACAAATTATATAAATACTGTAACAGCTTACACTCTATAAATCTAATTAAAGTAAGAACTTTGAGGTGCATTCTGCAGACATTTATCTTTTAAGATAATAGTACGAATGGTTGTCTTTATATAGACCTTTTTTACCTTATAACTACTTTGAGTTTGGCAGAATATTTTCTAGTGAATACAAAAAGTGCACAAACAAAATGGTTAATGATACATAATGTCATTTATTCTGTTTAAAAGAGAGGTTTTCTAAATCGACGTGAGCTATACAGTATCAGCACCACTATGTGAAACATATGTTGTAATATGTAAGTTGTCTTGTTTGCTCACGTCAGAGTGATATCCATTACAGAAAAAGCATAATCAAAATTACATTCATCAAATCAATACATAAACAGTAATGATATAGTAATTCATGCTCAAATAAAGAGTGCAATGAATGAAAAATCATGTCTGTCCCATATTTGCAAAAACTACTTCAAAGTAAAGGTGGAACAATGTAAAAAAAAAAAGGTTTACATCAACTATCACTCTTAACTTCTATCCACTTGTTCTTTTTACAATTCATGCAGCTACTCATAACCCACCAAAGGTGGTGACAGATTAACCAAGGCACAGCACACAAAGCCAATCATATCGATTAATGCAACTTTTTCTGGATCTCTACATGTTAGAAAATTGATAGGTAGAGGGCCATTCAAGATTGTGTATTTTTGTCTTACACAGCCTAGACACGTTCAACATGGATTCTAACATGTGCTATTTGCCATGTTTTTTTTAAGTTATTTTTTGTCGTCGGTTGAAACGTTCTGCTACCAGATGTCATGCCACCATCAGCACCAACTGCACTCTGCAGCACACGTCTTCAGTGATGCCTGGATTCAGCCTGGATCATCCTTGCTGTACAATGGAGCATGTTTGCCTAAGAAAAGAAAAAAGAATAAAATAAAAATTACTTAAATGAAGTTGTAAATAATTGGTGTGTTAATATGCATATGAATTTCAAAACAGGATTTACAACATAGCACCGGATTGTCAGTTGTCAAACAACACAAGAACAGTTAATTTAGGTTATTGTATGTGCTTATTGTAAATGTATACTAAATCCTACTTTTTCATTGGATTGGCTGGCCACATTATGCTCCCATGCAAGTGGGTGGACAGGGAGGAGGTCATACTACAGTACTGCTTCTTACATATTTAGTGTTTGTACGTATTTTTTGCTTTTCAACTTGAGAGCTAGGTGTGTAGTTTCTCATGACAGTGCTCTTGTCACGAGTGTCATGTCACTGTCATGGCTCTTATGGGGGCGGAAGCGGAAGCAGGAACAAGAGCCGCGGCCGCGGGTCGTCCAGATGGCGAAGGAGGAACAAGCGGCCGAGCTGAGGAGGCGGAGAGGAGCTGAAAGAGCCGTAATTTATTGTCAGAACGGCAGAAAGGGATCCCGTTCTCGCGGAGAGAGCGATGAAGGCTGGCGACCGTCCAGGACTTGAGAAGCTGGCGGGTCGGAACAGCGCGTGAGGGAGAGGACTGCTGAGAAGCCGCCGCACCGAGACCCGGCGAGCGACGCCGAGGACCGGGCGAAGGAGCGGGTCGACGGGAGCCTCGAGCCGGACGACGTCCACGTGAAGGAGGAGTAGACGCGGGCGGCTGATCCACATCCGATGGTTGGGAAACTGGAGAAGAACCAACGTGGGACTGAGTCCGAGGAACGAATACCACAGAGCGAAGTCGTCCGGAGCCAGGAGCACGGCCGGAAACGGAAGGTGGGGACTCGTCGACGGCGGATGGAAGGTCGAAGAGATCATCTGAATCCGAGGGGTGGAGGTCGATCGACGAAGCGGCGTCCATGGTGAGTACAAGCGCAGAGCTGAGGAGGCGCGGTGGCGTAGACGTCGTTACTCGTCAACAGAAGTAATCGAACTGAGATGAGATGAAAGGGTGAACGAGGTATAAATAGCTGCATGGGATAATTGGAGGCATGATTTGGGCGTGGCCCTGCTCCCGAACCTAAGTTAACACATTAACTCCATTTGTTTAGTTTACCTGATTGTCTCCATCCATCCAGCCATCCATCATCTCCTGCTGGTTCTAGTCTACGGGAGAGCCCAGCTAACTTGCAGAGAAAACACTTGCATCAATAATCACGTTTTCTCAGTCTATGCCCAGAGTTCATGACCATATGTGATGGTAGGAACGTAGACCGACCGGTAAACAGTGAGCTTTGCCTTACAGCTCAGCTCCCTCTTCACCACAACGGACCGGCACAGAGTCCACAATACCGCAAACGCTGCACCAATCCATCTGTCAATCTCACGCTCCATTCTTCCATCTCCCGGGAACAAAGTCCAGAGTTAAACCCTCACCTTCAACCCGGAAAGGGCAATACTGTACACCCTCGTTCTGACTCAGGACCATGGCCTCACATTTGGAGGTGCTGATCCTCATCGCAGCCGCTTCACATTTAGCTGAAAACTGCTCCAGTGAGAGCTGGAGCTCACGTCACAATGACGCCAACAGGACCACATCATCTGCAAATAGCAGAGATGGAATCCTGAGGCCACCGAACCGGACTCCCTCCACCTCCTGGCTGCACCGAAAAATGATGTCGATAAAATTTATGAACAGAATCGTGACAACAGGCTCTTTTTTTAATTTTATTAATCTTAGGGAATTAAATTATATTATTAGTCTACATTAAAGTAAGTTTAAAGGTATTGTGACAATATGCTAAAACATAGACATCTTTAGAAAGAGGAGCTACTCAGCTTTGATTTTTTGTACACAGATGCTTCGAATAATTAATATATAAAAGTATTTTTTAATAAAATAGTTTTAATGACGTAACTCTGCAGTGCGGGTGGAGAAAGGAGGGGTCAAACGCAGACACATTTTTATGACGCAATGGATTGAACGCACATTGTAAATAACAATGGCAGAGAATATAGAAACCGAGGAATTAAGCAATTTAAGTGAAGATTTGAGCGATTTGTCTTCAGTTTGGGAAGGAGAAGTTAGTTCGAGTGATGAACAAGAAACAGCTGGTTCTAATGTAGGTCTGCAGCTGTATTTATTTGAGCCTTACCGTTCAGGGAGTGAGGGGGACTCCGAGATTGTTTTGTCCATTCTTGACGAAGTTTTTCATCTTTTGGGAAAGTGAAAAGGCTCACTTGTTCACTGGCGATATTAGAACACCCAAATGCGACACAACGTACCGGCATTTTTCAAGTTTTACCAAAAAAAAAAAGGCGATCTTGAAACCAATGAAACTGCGTTCTCATAGCAGCGGCAGACTGAACTTCATGTCCCTACGTCACAGGACGTCGCATGTGGAAGTACCCGGATTTCCCGTGGCGAAACACGGCGCCAAGTTTAAAATCACTTTGAAACAAATTTTCATTGATTTATCATTTTTCTTGTAAAAACGAACATAGTTGAATGATTCAACATATATATGTTGTGCCACTTTATGCATAGTTCCAACATCATGTCACAATACCTTTAAATGTCTCTTGCATACCACTATAACAATCAATAAACATAATTCTAGATCTACCTTTTCTTAAATTTTGTATAAAAACCGGGTTTATTTCTGGTCTGTTTGTCTCTACTGTCCTCCTGGAAACAGCTACAGAGTGACCGGCACGCCAAAGCTGCACAAAGAGTTCAAGAGCGCCTTGAAAAGACTTCCCAAAGTTTACTCTCCGGAGTTCAAGCCACGGTTTTACAAACTGATTGAAAACTTCGGCACTCATTACGTCACTAAGGTGAGGTCCGATGACGTCGGAAGCACAGCAGAGAGGGACACTGGAGCTGAGCGTGTTTGTGATTCCAGGTGAAGCTGGGGGGAAGAGTCAAATCTGTGACCAGCATCAGGCAGTGTGAAGCCAGCCTGCAGGGCCTCAGGACGGAGGAAATCCAGATGTGTCTGGAAGTCGAGGCGTCCGCGAGCGTCAAAGCGGAGGTAAAAACAGAAGCCAAGCACTGCAAGAAGGATACGGACAAGACGGAGAACAAGAAGTCTTTCTCTGACCTCTTCAGTGACAGGTAAGAAGATAAAACTACATGTGTTCAATTAAGTCAAAAGTCAAAGTCAAAGTCAACTTTATTGTCAGATCTGCAATATGTACTGTACAGGACATACACAGGACCGAAATTGCGTTTCTCTCAGTCCCTCGGTGCAACAGTAAACATCTAAACATTGAAACACTGAAACATATAATAATAGACATAAGCATAAAATAGTAAAACTAACACTGTCCTGAGTTTTTTGCATAGTGGTATAAGAGTATGAAAATTTACACCAACTCTAAAACTAAAACATTAAACATTTAATGAACATAATACTGGCCTGAGTTTTTGCATACTAGTATAAAAAAAGAGTATAAAAAGTATAACTAAAATAAACTAAGTGTTTCTAGCATTGACATTTGCAAAGTGGCAAAGCAGCGTATGAGTTAATGTACACAGTACAACAATCCCAAATCGTAAAAAGGGGGAGAGATTGTGTAAAATGTAAATAAAAATAGAATGCAATGATTTGGTTCGTGCATGCTCGGAGCATGAGCACCTCTGGAAGCTGATTGGTTCCGTTTTTCATTTTTCCTCAGCCGCAACTTCTCCAGACACTTCCTGCTCTGTTGAATCTGCTACAGCTATAAAAAAAATAAAAAATAAACGGCCAAAAAGGCGATTCTCTTGTTTAAGTTAATTTTTTGTCCACCATTATTTCTGAAAACACACAACAAGCTCAATTATGCAAAGAATGTCCGTGTGAGAGCACCATACAGAAAAAAAAAGTTTCTCTGAACCAAAACTCATTTAAATGGACTGAGGCAAAGCGGAAACTGTTCTGTTCAGAAGTTATTTTAACTGAAATTAAAAACACTACATCCTTAAAAAGAGAGGGAGCTTTGGCCTATTATCAGCACACACCTCATAATCCTGCCTTTCTGATGGTATGGGGGTGTATTGGTGCCTTTGGTACAATTTCAAAGTACAGGTAGTCCTCAGGTTACGACGGCCTCGACTAACGACGTTTCGCGGTTACGAGCGCCCTCCCATTGAAAAGCATTGTTCAAGTTACGCGGTTTATGCGCCTTTACACCAAAAAATATGGTACCGAAACTCAGCAAAGGACACGAGGGAGAGGGGAGAGTAGTTTGATGCACTCAGTGGAAACTTACAGGATACCTCATTGTTTGGACAGGCAGACCGGAGCAGAGGAGGTTAGGAGGGGCTAATATGCTAACAGACCTCACTGTAAAACTCTGGACCGCTGGACCGCACGTGAAAAAGTACAGGAGACCTTATTGTTTGGAGCGTAGGTTTATGAGGCTGAGAGGCTACAGCTGAGCAACGAGCTAACATGCTAACAGACCTTGCTGTAAACGCTGTGGACCGCGTGAAGCTGCAGGAAGCTGCAGAGCCAGCTCCCAGTAAGAAATAAACTCTTTTTTTCCTTCATTATGGCTCCAAATGTACTGTATGTGTTTTTTGATAATAATAATAATGAATTCAATTTATACCGCACTTTTCATTAATAAAAATCTCAAATTATGTAGGGTACTGTGTTAGGATAGGCGAAGTGCTTGGTAACTGTACAGTACCGTACATGTACGTGTATATGGGGCGGCCAGTGTGTATGTGTTTTCCGACTTACGTCGAAATTCGACGGCGCGTAGGAACGGAACTCATTCGTAAGTTGGGGACTGCCTGTATAGATTTGTAAATCTTTGCATTCTGTTTATATTTTGCACAATGTGACAACTTTTTCAGAGAACTGAGGTCGTATCTTTCCAAAGTTTTAAGATTCCAGCTCCATGTTGGTCCAGTCGTTAAGAGTTGATTTCTTTCATAGGTTCACTGAAATAAAGGGAGGCCTCACCACGGAGCCAGACCTTCTGTTTTCTGCCAACAAGAACCCATCAGCCTACAAAGAGTGGCTCAACACAATCCCACAGAGACCGGACATCCTCTCATACTCGCTGGACTCGCTTCACGAGTTGCTGCCCGTCAGCGATCCGAACAGGAAGAACCTCCGCGCCGCCATCAGCCACTACATCCTGGAGAAAGGCCTGTGGAGGAACTGCAGCGAGCGCTGCCAGGTTGGGATCAAGAGCGACTACAAGGATTCCTGCGTCTGCCAATGCCACAACGAAGCCGCCGTGAATTCAGACTGCTGCCCGACCCGTAAGGGCATGGCTCGGGTCATCATCACTGTGCAGCGGGCCGAGGGTCTGTGGGGAGACCACACCACCGCCACAGACGGTTTTGTGAAGGTGATCCTCCCTGAGAACGATGAGCGTCGTACTCGTGTCATCACTAACAACAACGACCCACACTGGAACGAGGTCATCGACCTCGGCTCCAGGGACATCTCCTCCGAGAACACGGTCCGGTTCGAGGTTTGGGATCAGGACAGCGGCTGGGATGACGACCTGCTGGGAGCGTGTCAGAAAGTTCTGGTTTCCGGAGTTAACACGGAGGTTTGCCCTCTGCAGAAAGGCCGACTTTTCATCAAATGGGAGGCCAAGTGTGCTCCGAGTCTGAGCGGAGCCTCGTGCACGGACTATAAACCCTCGCCCATGAGTCAAAGTCTGAAGGAGCAGTTTGTGTCCCGCCACGCGCATCCCATTCCAGAGGCCACGCTGGTAAAGATGGGAGTGTTCGTGGATGAAACGAGCTCATCAAAAAACCAGAGTGACATATAAAACCCAGATTTAACATCTCGACACAGCTGCTTTTTTAGTTGTATTTACTGATCATAATCTCTGTTCTGCTTGTTTTAACCATAAAGCACTCCGTTGAAGCTGCCTTTTTGAATTTCATTAAGATTTTTGTAGGGAGCCAAGGAATCAGCCATGAGGAACCACTTATTCTAGTCTGTTTTAAAATGATGTTTGTCACAGCTTTATCATAAACCAAGGGGATTGTCCATCAAAATGTGCAACTCTGACTTTTGGCTGCAGCGTCTTGCTAAATGTCTGTGTTGACGTGTTGACAGATTTACAATAATTGTTGTTTTTATACTTTAGTTTTAGAGTCCATCCATCCATTATCTTTACCCGTTTTTCCTTTTTGGGTTGTGGAGGTCACTGGTGTCCAGCAGTCGCTGTGCGAGAGGCGGGGGGCACCAGTCAGACCGTGTGGTCACCAGGCGTGGAGCCCCACTCTGTCCTGTGCACAGGGTCGCCAACCACAACCACATTCCTAGAAAACACGCTCACAATCAGCACGCACGATTGTTTGGGTGAAAATATGATCATCGTTTTTCATCTACAATGGCAACCCTGCTCATTGTGGACAAAAAAACTGCAGGAAAACCAAACGATCAATGAGACTTTGTGGAAACGAGAGAAACTCGTCCTGTTGGAAGCTCTGGAGCGACTTTTTAGGTCTGGACATTTTTACAGTTTCAGTTTAAATTTGACAAAAAGCTCAGTTGTGTCCGAGTTTAATGTGTTTATTTTTTCATCATTTGACCCAAATAAAAGCATTTTATCTCGTCTGCGTGATCTCATCACTTTTGTTTCTGGTCGCAACACGTTTTCAGGCGTTTACAGGAAGCGTTGAGGCTTCCTGCGAACGGATGAGGTTTCATTATTCTTTTAAAAAGAGCACACAAGAAGTCAGCTGTTTTGACTCAGAAGTGTTTATTGAACGTGACACGACGTGATAATTTATTGATTCTGAACACGTTTATTTATTTATTTTTGTTCAGCATTTGTCACCAGTTTTGACAGAACACATTTCTCCATAAAAACATCAGAAAAATAAATGGGGTTAAGGAAAATAAAAATCAGAAGACAAACTGAACACAACAAACAACAAAAGCATTTAAAAAAAAACACATCCAAAATATTTAAAAATAAAACTGTGAAAAAGTTTTACACGGCAAATATTATGGAGACGATCCCCACCCCGAAGAGGCCCGGGTCATCCTGATTAACCTGGTGAAAGACACAAACATGAAGGAAAGCGTTAGAACACAAGAGTGAAGGGAGATCACGTTTTTACCCTTGTCTGCGTGTGCATAACTGTCTGTTAGCAAAATATCACACGAAACACTGAATGGATTTAAATTAAACTCTCAGAAAGTAATCGTTAGATGAGAATCTGCAACTCAATGACTTTAGGAGTCATGCCACTTCAAGATGGCCACCACAGCTACTTCAAAATGACTGTCAAACATACAGATAATGAGCTAAACTTTGGCGTGGTAGTAGCCGAAAGTCATCCTCCACTCATACTTTGAGCTGCAACGCATTTTGTCAGAAATTATGACCAAAAACAGCTCAAACTTCTTGTCACGTGATGATCTCGGTCTAGACCTCTGGCCTAAAAGGGGTGGCTGTGGCTGAGTGGTTAGAGCAGTCGTCCTCCAATGCAAGAGCTGGGGGTTCGATTCCACCAGCAGTCACATGCCTGTCCCTGAGCAAGACACTGAACCCCCCATTGCCTCTGATGTGTGTCCCGTCGGTGTATAATGTGATAGAGCACTGATAGTCTTTGTACAGATCTAGTAGAGTGCTGTATGAATGAGTACATGAGGGCACAGATTGTTGTAAAGAGCTTTGAACATCTTCATAGGTTAGAAAAACGATGTATAAGTGCAGTGATCCAGATCCACCAAAGTGTCCTTCAACTGACCTTTGAACCCGTTACCAAGGGCAGCGTTCACTCCATCATATTTCCCACCGGTCTGCTCTCCTGCAAAAGTAAAAATGACTCAGTTTAGTGTTTTAAAGCTGATGAGAAGGAAACAAAACAAAAATGTTTCTGACTCGACGGACCACTTCAATAATGAATCCAGCTTTTAGCACGAGACGCATGTTCAGAACAAATAAAACCTTTGGGTCAAGAGTTCAGTCTTTATGAAATAAAACTCGTCATGCTCGTCTCGGCTTTGTTAAGGGTGGAACTGAAATGTTTGACCAGACATGACATGACCCGCTCAGCCTCAGACACCGCGACATAAATAGAAACGAAAGCTCAGGACGGAGCCGAGCTTTCGTAAGAAGACACGAGCGAATGAGCCGATCAGCAGCAGCTGGTCACGACGGAGGAAGAGTCTGCTCGTCTGGCTTACCCAGGGCGTCTTGAGTCAATCCGAGCTGTGCACCATAACCTGAAACAGAAGTGATACTGTATTTAAGAACCAACCAGGAAATATATTTATTAATTTTATTACTGTCATGATTTGATACCTCCAAAGAATTCAGTACTTCAGCCTTCAGGTCCAAAATAAACTGTCAGCCACTGAAGGTGCTACATTTAGCTTTTAAAAACACGTTTTCTTCTTAAGCTTTTACTATAACCTTTTGATATTTTTAGCTAGAGCTTTGTTTTAGATATTTTGCTGCTTTTAGCTACAATCTACTTTCAGCTTTTATAAACCCTTTTAGCCTACTTCTTTAGCTTTTCTCAAGCTTTGCTGCTTTTATTAAGACTTTTTCTACTTTTACCGTACATTCCGGTTATTTTCCTGCTTAATTTTAGCTTTTTTTGTTGTTGTATCTTTTAGATTTTAGTAAGCATTTGGCTAAATATTCCTAGCATTTTAGTACATTTAGCTAACATTTTACAACTAGGCCTATTAGCTAATATTATCCTGTTTTGCTACTTTTAGCTTTAGCAAGCTTTTTGCTACTTAGCATTTTGCTACATTAACTTTTAGCTACTGTTCTACTACTTTTACAAACCATTTTCCTATTTTAGCTTTAAGCTAACCTTTGGATATTTTTAGCTAAAGTTTTGTTTTAGCTATTTTTGCTGCTTTTAGTTACCATCCTACTAATTTCAGCTTTTATTAACCCTTTTACTTCTTTAGCTTTTCTCTAAGCTTTGCTGCTTTTATCAAGACTTTTTCTACTTTTACATTCCGGTTATTTTCCTGCTTTATTTTAGCTTTTTATTTTTTGTACCTTTTAGATTTTAGTGAGCATTTGGCTAAATATTCCTAGCATTTTAGTACATTTAGCTAACATTTTGCAACTAGCTATTTTACTACTGTTTTGCTACTTTTAGCTTTAGCAAGCTATTTGCTACTTCTACTTAGCATTTTGCTACATTAACTTTTGTTCTACTACTTTTAGAAACCATTTTCCTATTTTAGCTTTAAGCTAACCTTTTGCTGCTTTTAGCTAGAATTTTGCCATTTTTAACATTTAGCTTTTTGTTGCTTTTAACTTTTAGAAATTAGCTTTTAGCTTGCATTTTGCTCATTATTGCCAGTAGGCTACAGTATTTTATTACTTTTATTAATTACAGATGGCAATTTATAATTTTTTACCTATCCTTTTACTACTTTTAGCTAGCATTTTGCTAGCTTTGGTAAGCATTTACTATTTTTAGATTTTAGCCAGTGTCTTTCTATTTTTAGATTGAACAAGTCAGTTTCTCATGTTAGCTTTGAGACAATAAGCTGAATACTATTGAAGTAGATGATCTTTAATCCTTTTTTTGTCTTGTTTGTCTGCACTGTTAGCAAAATATCTCATGGTCGTAATAACTGGACAAACGTCTATGGATTAACTTTTAGAGTTTACCCCATTCAAGATGGCCACCACAGCCAACAGAGAAATGGCTATAATTCAATCAAGTTCACAGATGTTGAGCAAACATTTGGTGTGGTAGTAGCTGAGAGTCATGTTCAACAAATACTTTGAGCGCAACAAGTTGAGCCGTGTTTTTGCTTCAAATTGGGGCTGTAAAGGTCAATCCTGTTTGTGTGTTAGCAAAATATCTCATCGGTGCATTTTATCTTCATGGTTTGACCAAACCAGCTGCAGCTCCGTCGTGGACCATAAAATGATCTAAAGCTTTTCATGACAAGTGTTTATGCATTCCTTCAGGGAGCAGAGTGAATGAATTTACCTGTTGCAGCTCCATATCCTGCAGCAGCTCCTAAAACAAAAGGAAACAACGTTTAACACTAAAAGCGTTAAATGATAAAAAAAGACTTTGATCCACAGCACACGCCTTTGATAATAACTTTAAAATGAAATCTTAGTTTGGAAGAAACTGACACATCTGTGTGCAACTATCTTGTTTTTTTTTTAGAAAAAGACCCGTTGTTAACACGGCTGTGATGTCATTTCCTGTAGGGCAAATGGGCTAACACCTCACAATAACGGTTTGTTTTTTCCATCGCACACTTTTTCACACTTTAGCTCAGCCTCACCATACTTGCTGGCGGTTTTGGCACCTTCAGCACCGAGGCCCATCTGCTGAGCGCCGTACGGGTAGCCTCCGTTACCTGAAACGTGCACAGGACATGTTTATTTGTCTCGCAGGGCAACTCAAAGACATTTACGTAACAACTCATAACACTACGACAAGGTGCAAAAGAGCAATAAAAAATATAGATCGATGAACATTTTAAACTGCAGACGCTCAAATAATTTTTTTTAAAATTAACATATAAAATACAGCGTAAAATAGTTATTTGCTTTAATCAGCAGCAAACAGGGAGGTCTTCAACATTGAACTTGCACGTTTGGTTCTGACTCAGGGGAGCAGAAATAAACCACACGACCTCAAAGGTCTCGGTGGTTCATAGCGCAGCATCAGAGATGCATTTTGGACCCTACACTAAAAACTAAACTAGCAACAGCGTTTTAAAATCCACTCTCTGAGCAACAGGAAGTCTGCGCTGACTCCGAGAGCCGTGAGGTTGTGACGAACTGACAGGATTTCACAACAACGAGGAGGGGCAGCCTTTTTAGTCTCACATGGTGCAACTGCGTCCACCTGACACGGCAACATTTCAGTTTACAAGCTGCTTTGAAATAACCTCATCTAACAGATAATGAACCGTTGTGGTCATGTTGGTTTTTTTCATGCACGCACACGCCTGTTTCGCTCAGATTATGACGCTGCATGCTTTTGCAGCTCCTACCTTCCAGTCCTGCAGGAATCACAGGCGCGTTCCCATAAGGCACCTGTGCAGCACCGGCTCCTGCAAGAAAAACAAAGACTCGCGTCTTTTCTTAACTTCTAACCTGCGTTCACAGCATAATTTGATTCACTCGTTTAACTCACCATATTTGCCACCAGTTGAATCCAGTCCTGCATTAGGAATATAAAAACATTTAAAAAGTATTATCAAAGAGAAGAAATCAATTTTTTTAGCTAGCATGTGTTCTACCTTGATACTACAGGGAGTCCTCAACTTACGGCGCCCTCGACTTACGGCAACTCGGACTTACGAACGCGCTCCAAACGCTAGTATGTGCTGTGTTTATAGATGAATGTGGAGTGTAATGTGTTAGCTAACCATTTGTAAATAAAGTTCTGTGCATGTTTATGGACCAGTATATACGTTTGTTCAGTCTCATGTCAATAAACGGGTGTGCGGCAGCAGCGTACAAACGCCACGTGTTCTGAGTTTTGACTTACGTCCAAAAATCCGTACTTAAGTTACGAACGACACGTGTTCTGAGTTCCGACTTACGTCAAAATCGGGTTACAAACAGTGTGTAGGTCCGGAACTCGTTCGTAAGTCGAGGACTCCCTGTACAGGTTTTTAAACATAATTACAATAAATCACAAAACATATATATGAATAATAGATTAGTTTTGTTCTTTGTATATTATTTGGTTTTCGGTCAGCCAACTTTGCCATGTCTCAACGAACCATGCTAAAGCTAGTTGGTACAAAACGAAAACACAATGTTTTATTATATATATAAATATTAATATATGTATACAGTATATTCAGTGGTTAGCTTAGTGTTTCATGGAGTTGTGTTTCGTGCAGCCAGAGTAATCTCAATTTGAGAACTGAGAACAGCTAACAGCTAACAGGTCTGTAGATGACGCCATAAACCTGGCCCTCCACTTCATCCTGCAGCATCTGGACTCCCCAGGAACCTATGCTAGGATCCTGTTTGTGGACTTCAGCTCTGCATTCAACACCATCCTTCCTGCTTTGCTCCAAGACAAGCTCTCTCTGCTCGGTGTACCTGACGCCACCTGCAGGTGGATCACTGACTTCCTGACAGACCGGAGTCAGCGCGTGCGGCTGGGGAAAGCTGTCTCGGACACTCAGACCATAAGCACAGGTTCACCACAAGGATGTGTCCTTTCCCCTCTGCTCTTCTCCCTGTACACCAACTGCTGCACCTCCAGCCATGACTCCGTAAAACTTATTAAGTTTGCGGACGACACCACCCTCATCGGGCTCATCTCGGATGATGATGAGTCTGCGTACAGGAGAGAGGTGGGCCGGCTGGTGACCTGGTGCAGCAACAACAACCTGGAGCTCAACGCCCAGAAGACAGTGGAGATGATTGTGGACTTCAGGAAAGACAGAGCCCCTCTGCCCCCCATCACCTTTAACAACACCCCCATCATCATTGGGGACTGCTACCGGTTCCTCGGCACCACCATCACCCAGGACCTCAAGTGGGAGCCAACCATCAGCTCCCTCATCAAAAAGGCTCAGCAGAGGATGTACTTCCTGCGACAGCTGAGGAAGGCCAAGCTGCCGGCCAAGCTGATGGTGCAGTTCTACACGGCCATCATCGAGTCCATCCTCAGCGCGTCCATCACAGTGTGGTACGCCGGGGCCACTGTCAGGGACAGACACAGACTGCAGCGCATTGTGCGCTCTGCTGAGAAGGTAATCGGCTGTAGTCTCCCATCTCTCCATGACCTGTACGTCTCCAGGACTGTGAGGCGAGCAGGTCGGATCACAGCTGACCCTTCTCACCCTGCATACGGTCTGTTCGAACCACTCCCCTCAGGCAGGAGGCTTCGGTCAATTGGGACCAGAACCTCCCGCCATAAAAACAGTTTCTTCCCCTCTGCTGTCAGACTTTTGAACACTCATAACCATGTTACCCCATAACTTGCCTTGGTCGCTGTATTTTGTATTTTGATTGCACCACTCTAATTGCACTGTTTCTTAGTAGGTTTTGTTCACTGAATATTGTATTGATGTTTTATGGTTCATGTTTTTTATGTTTTATGTTTCTATATTTTATGCACCGTTATGCCGAAGCAAATTCCTAGTCTGTGAATCCTGTTCAGTGACAATGGCAATAATAAACTGAATCTGAATCTGAGAAGTTTTCATGCTGGGAGTCGAGCTAACAGCTAGCAGGCCTTGATTTGGCTAACTGCTCAGTATGCCTCATTTCTGCCTTTAAAATGTATTTTAACAGGATTTTTGTTATTATCAGTTAGAAACTTCTGCTTTTAAGATAGCAGACAGAAAAATCTGATTTTTAGAAATCAAGGAGAAATCTTCACAGTAGGAATCGAAAAAACACCGAGCTAGCTAGCAAACCCTAGCTGCTAACTAGCTGGCTCAAATCGATACTTTAAGAAAAATGTTTGGTTGTTTTTTATTCTAGTTCTATTTATTTTATTTTTGTTGCTTTTGAATTCCCTCCATTTTCTGCCTATAGTTGATCAGGCTGGAGGAACTACGAGTCTTAAGGTCCCAGTATAGCTCTGCGTTTTGCCCAACGCTGCTCTACGCGCGCGTGCTGTGCGCAGGCAGTTCACAGCACAGCTCTGCGTTCGTTCTCGTGTTAATTCTCGCATTTTTGCTCCAAATACTTGACGTCATTTGAGCAACAGCAGGGCGGAGCGTTTACCTACGGGACAAATTGAGGTCGCTGATTGGTCATTTGCTGACACGCCTACTGAATTGATTGACAGGTCGGGTGGGGGGAAAAAAGGCACTTCACACAGCTTCTGCCGCAGCGGTGTTCTGTGTTTATATGTTAATAAAAAGTTCTAAAAAATAAAATAAAAACAGGGAGCGCTGGTCCAGCACACCAGAACACCAGGAAATATTTAGAACCTCGCGCAGCCACGTTGGACATGAGTTTAGTTCGCTCGTGACAAATTCATTCATTTCCTCATCATTTCAGTCATGGAGTCAGCGGAGGAGGAAGCGATCACTTGACTTTTGGCAAAAAAACAAAAGAAAAGTCCAGATCAGGGATAGCCTGGTTGAAACCAGACCCTTGTCCTTCACTTCGCTTTGGACTAGGGTCTGGACTTTCTCCATAGAGAAACGATTTCTCCTGGAGATTTTTGAATGGACCAATCAGAGAACAGAAGGCGGAGTTTTGTTAGTTTAGCCTGGCGAGGTCCAGGCTATTCAGATAAATAGCTCAGAAACCACTCGGTGGATATTTTTTATGCTACCAGTGTGTAATTATATGGCTCTAATTTACTGACTGTTGGCCTGGATGAAACATTTGAGATAAAATTCGATTTTTTATCATTTATTTTCGTAGCGCACCCGAGGCTGTTTGGAAAATGTCAAACCGAAACTATTTAAATCCAGCAGATTTGACCATTTCGTGAATTGATTTAGGAACTGTTAAGCTCAGGAACACTTCTGATATAACGTCAGCTAAGAAATATATTTTTCTCAGCAGAGAAATAATAGTTTTTTACCTTGTTTTATTGAAAATTCCTTCGTGGCGGCAGCCATTTTGAATGACGACGTCAGTCGACGTCGTTCAAAACTCCGCCTTCTGCTCTCTGATTGGTCCGGTCAAAAATCGGCCGGAGAAATCGTTGTCTATGGGAGGAATCCCAGACTGTGCAGTGAAGGGAAATGAGAATTGAGCGGAGCTGTGCAGGAAGGCGAGGGCCAGGCTAGATCAGGGATGAAGAAGGGAAATTTAATATATTTATGTCTCATACAAAACAGTCCGGCGCCGGGCAGTTTATTGTGAGACAACGCGCGCATGTACGCGGTCGTAAAATTTGAGCTTGGCGCGTACATGCCCTGCGGGGCTACGCTTGTGCCTCTGCGTATGTACGGCGTACAGCGGCATACTGCCATACGCAGAGCTATACCAGGGCCTTTAGCAGCAGAATATGTTCTGCTGCTTCAGGGTGCGCAATACTAACAGCAGAGCACACGTTCAGCTGAGAAGATATCTAGGATGAGAATGAAAAAGATGCTAGTTGTAAAAATATGCGACACAGCAGTGGCTCAAACTGCTAGGGAATGTGTATTGTTTTAAAATGGCTCTGCTTAGTTGTTGCTGTTAGCTTGATTTCTTCATGAAGACTGTCTGTTGTCTGCTGCAGGTAAGATGATCACTGGTCAAATCGCTCTATACAACTCTGCTTGAGAGAACATCAATCTATCCCTTGAAGCTTAATTCTGCAGTTCCGACCTGACCCACATGATTTTGCCAGTTCTTACCATACGCGCCCTGGACAGGTCCAAAGCCTCCTGCGCTCATTGCTGAAATGTCAGAAACAAGAAAACATGCAAATCAGACACTGTTCAGCACAAAATTATTTTTGAAAAAATTTAGACTGTTAAAGCATCTGCAGGAGGAGGAAATCAGAAACCACATAGCCAGGTCAGATTTTATGAATGGGACAAAAGAACTACACCCATGAGGCCGTGAAGGCCTTTTAAGCAGATTGTTTTGAATTCTTCCGGCTGTCACCTTTAACAAGTTAAACTTTACTGGTTACTGTTAGAGGATTTCAGTTATTAATGTCAGTCTTATTTGCTCTCAGCATCATCAGCTAACTCTGCAGGGTAAAAAATTTGGTCCAATAGAATCGTTTTTCCTGCTTTTTTGTTTTTATACTTTTTTGTTTGTTTGTTTTTTTACTTTTCAAATTATTTAACTGTATTTACAAATGCAACAATTTTCAGTCAGGTCAAAATTGTTGGATTGTATACAGTACCTGGATTATTAAGTATACACTTTTGTTTGTATTCACAAATATTTTCCTAAGTCTCTTCAGTCCCTTTAAAACATTGTTTTATTTGAAATGTGCTTCAGCAACTGTCTGCTTTAGCTGCTGTTCTGCTACTCTTAGCTTTTAAAAACACTTATGCTTCTTTAGCTTTTAGCTAACCTTTTGCTGCTTTTAGCAAGATTTTGATTTTAGCTATTTTGCTGCTATAGGTACTGCCCCACTACCCGTACTTTCAGCTTTAATTAACCCTTTTCCTACAAGAGCTTTTAGCTAACATGTTGCTACTTTTACATTCTATTTATTTTCCTGCTTTTAACTTTTAGCATTTTTTGTATCTTTTAGATTTGTTGAGCATTTGGCTAAATATTCCTAGCATTTTATTACATTTAGCTAGCATTTAAAAACTTTTAGCTTGTATTATACTTTAAAGGTTCAGTATGTAATTTCTGGAACACGCTGGAACTTAGGAAAATTTTGAACAGAGACACGTTTCTGGTCCCTCCCCCTCAGAGCCATATATGGCTCTGTTACCCCTTGCTCTGCTGAAATTCAAATTCAAGCTCTGTTTTTATTGGCTGGTTAACGGCGTGTCACTGTGGCTTTTTAGAAATGCTTTTAGAGAAGCAAGGGGACAATAGTTTTTTTCAGAGATTACTTGTCTAAAATCAGTATGTCAGGGTAGTGACAGAGTGAAGAAGTTAAATGCAGAGACCAATTTCGTCTGTCAAGTATGGGAAACATACACAGATGACAAAAATGTGACATTTATTTATTTATTTTGTATTTGTTTTATGTTAAAAATCTATTGTTAGAAAAGTTATATACAGCTCCTTTAAGCTAGTTTTGCTAGTTTTGGTTTTAGCTATTTGCTACTTTAGCATTTTGCGACATTTAATGTTTAGGTACTGTTCTACTACTTTTATAAACACTTTTCATACTTTAGCTTTAAGCTAACATTTAGCTGCTTTTAAATAGCATTTTGCCTTTTTTTTTACCTTTTAGCTATTTTGCTGCTTTTAACGTTTAGCGATTATCTTTTAGCTAGCATTTTGCTACTTATTGTCAGCAATTTATCACTTTTAGATAGAACTTCATTAATTTTAGCTGGCAATTTATAAATTTTACCAATCCTTTTACTACTTTTAGCTAGCATTTTGCTACCTTTAGTTAGCATTTGCTATTTTTTGATTTTAGCCAGTGTTTTTCTTTTTAAAATTTATTTAACAAGTCAGTTTTACACGTTATCTTTAGGGCAATAAGCTGAATACTATTAAAACAGATGTTAATCTTTTTATCTTTTGTCAATCGAGGACTCATTTACAAGAGAGACCTGATTTCAACAAAGAATAATGACAACAGCGACAACAATAGACAAAATGTACCAATGGGTCTTATAAAATAAATATTGGAAAATGTTGTGCTGTATTCTAAATTTAAGATAAGTAAAAGATTATAATTATTAAATTTTATTAAATTATTAAGATAAATTTAGGGGTCATTCCACCGAATGGGTGCCTTTTACGTCCCCCTGAAATTATATTTATAAATGTGTATAAAAATTAGCTGTGAAACATATTTTCTTATTAAATAAAATGTCCTGCATGTGATCCAATTGCAAATTTAAGATATATGATAAAGATGATAATTAAAAACTACCAAGAATACTGAAGAAACAGCTTTTGTCACCTGTCCCCACTCCATAACCTTACACTTTACAATAAAACATGATAAATAAAATCCTAAAGAACTGTTAATTTTTTGGGGGGGCTGTGTGACTGCTAATCCCATTTATGGTTTACATATATTTTTTTCAAAATAAATATATTTTATTTTTGTTAAAATACATATTTTAGTTGTGTCCCTTGGTTTTCACTCAGTCCTGTTACCATAACACATTAGCCCATTTGAAAGATTTGGAACGTTCCAGAAGTAACATGGTCATCAAGAAGTTTCATCAGTTTGACCTTCTAAAAGTCATGGGAAGACCAAAAGTAAGTTCTTTCATTTATTTTTCTGTAAATTTGATAATGTTTCAACTATGGCTGAAAGGGTCAATCTCAACACACTCTCCTGTTACCTAAATTATATCTTAGTTTTCATTTGTTCATTAAAAACAAACAAATTTTATGTAAATCACTAGAATGTGCTCAGTTGCTTCATGCTATTAGCAAGGATGCCATGTGGCTATATTTCATGTATTTGCTAACTTTATGCTAAAAACTCAGTCCTGTTACTCTCAGTCCTGTTACTGATATACTCAGTCCTGTTACTTTTACAAGAGTAACAGGACTGAGTATATCAGTAAGAGGACTGAGTGATTTGCAAATATTAATCAGTATTACACTATTTATCTGATTGTTAAGTTGTATTGTTGAAATAAGTATTTGTTGAGCTATATGTTCAGTTTAATGATATTAATAAATACTGACAGGGAGCCAAGCCATCACTCAAGACATAAGGGCCCACCAGCAATCTGGCAGCACTTGTCACCAGTTCTCGATTACATCCAGGAGGCACATCCAGAGGTCTCCACAATCAATGTTTGCCGTGATGGCCCATGATCTCAGTATGGACAGAGAGGACATTTTTTCATGTTTTCTACTGAGCTGTTCAAACGAGGATTCACTGCTGGAACATGGAACTTCTTTGAGGCAAGCCACGGAAATGGTGCACCGGGTGATGTGGGAGGTGCCCTTAAAAGCAAAGCTGACAGTCTGGTGAGCAAAGGGACAGACATCCCTGATGCTGCAGAACTGTTTGCTGTATTGAAATAGACAGAAACAGCAATAAAGTTGCTTTTTGTCAGTGATGAAGCAGTAGAGAAAGCCGTTTAGGAGATGCCCACAGATGTGCCATCAATTCCATCCACTATGAGGATGCATCAAACATTGACTCTTTCCCAAGGAGAACTGACATACAGGGATGTCTGCTGCATCTTCACAACAAAGCAAATCTTGACCTGTGAATGTTTCAATACAAAACATTTCACATTCAATCATCAACACACAACACCCACAGCCAAAGGAATTATGTGGCAAAGTCCTGAAATTGTTGGGAAATGATGTGTGGTGAAGTGTGGTGGTGACCTTTACCCAGGTGTCATCATAAATACAAGTGAAACACACATTGAGGTCCGCTACATGCACAAAATCAGGGTCAATGGGTTTTTCTGGCCAATGTGTGAATACACACTGTGGTATCTTTTGGAAGATGTTTTGAGTATCATTCCACCTCTGAAGCCAGTCACAGCTCACTACATGGAAATTGAAAAGGATGTCTGGGCTAAACTACAGAATGCCACTTACAAAAGGCCACATATATTTGTTATCACACACACACAACACTCACTCACGATGGTCCTCACTCTGTAGCAGAAACAGGGACTAACCTACTCAGTCCCTTTTTGCCTTTGCTCAGTCCTGTTACCTGTAGTTCAGTCCTGTTACCTGTGGTTCAGTCCTGTTACGTCATGGTATTTTGGAAAAAAATAAATAAAACATTAAACTACTTTCCCCAGTTTTGTTTGGTCTGTCTTTTACCTAACTGTTTAATACATTACATGATCATAAATGTAATAAACTTTTGCTTTTGGTCTCTGTACATTTTTAAATATGCCTTTGGAAATTTTAGAGAAACACAATTTCTGTTTGTATGAAGGGACTTTTTGGTCAAAAAAAAGAAATTATTTAAGTATCTATTAAATCATTCCATCAAAAATAAAGACCTTATTAGGAATATACAATAAAATTAGTTGTTATATTTTAAAATATGCTTTTTGGATGTCAAATGAGTTTTGGTAACAGGACTGAAAAAAATGCAACCATCTTCGACTTTGAAGCTTAATAAAAAATTAAATAAAATCACCTAAGATGGGCCAATGGTCATTTTGAATAGTTACACATGTATATGACTAAATCCAGTTAAAAAAAACATGTAAAAAATATATTCAACTTTGGAGACTTACTACAAGTAAAAGGCACCCATTCGGTGGAATGACCCTTAGATTTTATTTATTGTGCAGAGGCTCATGTGGGATTAACCTGCCTAAATAAAGGTTGAATGAATTGATGCCGCACTCACCAGCTCCGTAGCCGTCGTTGTATCCATTCCCGTAACCTGTTGAGAAAAGACACTTCATGGTGAAACGTCTCAAACATGAAAAGGTAAGAAAATATCTAACAGTTCTGTGCAGGCATTTCAGAACAAACCTTCAGCCAAGGCTCGAGTGCCAGCGTCTCTGCCTGCAGAGAGAACAGAACAAAGTCCCTTAAAAACAAAGTCTGTAGGTTTGAGATGTTTTTGAGTCTTTAGGTAGAAAACATCTTTGTTATGTATCGCAATCTCTATTTAGGTTTTTCTGAATGCACAATATTGGATTTTTGGCCGATATCCGATATGCCAATATGTTGAAAATGAGTTCTCGTGGCTCAATGAGACTACCTGTATAAATAAAGGGTAAATGAAATGAAAAAATGTTAAAACTTATGTGGCAATCAATACCAGTACCGATTTTTACTGGCTTTAAGAATCTGTTGGACTCCTGGCAGGAGCCAATGCAGACATGTTCCTGTTTTTAGTTTTCTACATTTGCCTTATACTGTAATCTATCTGTTTTGCTACTTTGACGTATTTAAAAATATATATGTTTTTTTATCTGTATGCCTCTCTTATGATTGTCTATTGTTGTCGCTGTTGTCATCATTCTTTGTTGAAAACAGGTCTCTCTTGTAAACGAGTCCCCGAGGCTCAATGGGATTAACCTGCCTAAATAAAGGTTGAATAAAAAAATTATGGAGACAACACAGCTTTCTCTACTGTGAAATTAAAATACTACATTATTCTGCATGGTCTTTGTCAATTTTGCCTGCTACCAAATGCAGATGCCAAAAAGGGGCTGAAAATGATGTAATACTTCAACTTGGATTTTGTTTAATGTCAAATTTAATCTTAACATTTACTCTC
>JBBPBX010025001.1:15653-39226 GCA_038048925.1 Garcialebias charrua | reverse complement strand
AGGGTACTGTGTTAGGATAGGCTAAGTGCTTGGTAAAATACAGTACTGTACGTATAAGGTGCAGTACGTATGTTCCGACTTACGTCGAAATTTGGTTTACGCCGCCGCGTAGGAATGGATCGCCATCGTAAGTCGAGGACTACCTGTATTGTGATCCATTTTTCTACAGTAAATTTTTTGGCGCTCTTCTCGTCCCGTTTTCAGCTTTTTCAACAAATCATAAATCTAAATGTTCAACTCTTTCAGGACAATCCTGCTATGACTTTTGGTATTGGTGCAACTTTAACTTTTTTTAAATATTTAGCCTTTTCGGACATTTTTTTTCTCATAGAAAATTAATTGAGCTCATTTTACATCCTTCAGATCTTAAGATCAGTTTACAACATTTTACTGTTCTGTTCACATTTTGTTCTGCTTCAGCTTCTTTCAGCTTCTTTCTGCAAATTTAAACTGTTTTCAGCTACTTTCAGCTGTTGTGTGTTCCTTTCAGATTATTTCTGCTAACTTTAACATTTTTGTGATTCTTCCAACTTCTTTCTGCTAATTTCAGTTTGTTTTGCTCTTTTCGGCTTGTTTCCGTATTTCAGCTTTTTCTGCTATTTCAGCTACTATAGGCTACTACTACAAGAATTTTCAGCAAAAATGTGCTCTCTCCACTTCCTTTTTGTAATTTCATATTTTTCAGCTACTTTTCAGCTTTTTTTTTTTTTGGGTTGTTGTTGCTAATTTCAGCTTTTTTCAGATACTGGTAGTTTCTACTTTTGGTGCTCATTTCTGCTTTTTTCAGCTAGTTTAAGCCTTTTCTGGTTTTTCAGCTATTTGTATGTGTAAGCAAAGTACCGGTGTATGGTTTTAACTATGATGGGAGGAGTCTGTTGAGGGGTCCTTTGAAAGGGTAGGATGGGTTTGTTTGGACAGTGGGAGAAATCTTCTGCAGTGGTGGGATTGTACTGATACGGGTGGAAACTCAGCTACTGTACACCAGTCTTACCCTGAAAGTTGACGTAAATGATCTTGGACAGCTGACTGAACTTTGATCCTCCTGGAATCAGAATCTTCTGGATTGCTTTAGACACAAAGCAAGTTGTGTAACCATGCTAATAATAGGTCAGGGGTCAAGACTACAGCTACCATCAAAACACAGAGCTGAGATCTGATTGGTAGATAGTGGAGTCATGACTGACCACTTGTGATACTTTTGTATTAGCTCAGATTTTACCACTGCTACAGAAAATCATCTATGAAAAAAAAAAAGACTCAAGATCCATGTTTGTTTCTAAAGGTTTTACCTTTCTTTTCAAAGTCTTCATCTTCTTTGTTTGTCTCTTTCCTTTTTAATTTATCTTCTGTCTCCTTTTTGAAAACGACTGAATGAAGAACAAAAAAAACCCCATTAAGTCTTCAATTAAGAATCACAGAAAGCAGGTTCCGGCACCCGGAACATATGATGATTGAACCTTGGTCTTTGGAATTCAGCTGAGATGACCCCAAATAAACTACCGGTATATAAAGCTACCTCCTCATGAGTGTCCAAAGCCTCTTGGAAAAAGAGTCAGGTTCTGTGTGGTCCAGGTGGCAGGTGAGTGCAGAAACTTAGGGGTGGTGACTCCTAGCATCTTAAAGGTGCTATATGTAACTTTCTGTAGCGCACAGCACTTAGAAATATTTTCAACAGGGAAAGCATTCTGCTCCCTCCCTCTCAGAGCCATATATGGCTCTGCCCCCACTTGCTCTGCTGAAATTCAAATTTAAGCTCTGTTTTTATTGGCTGATTCAAATTCAAGCTCTGTTTTTATTGGCTGGTAAACGGCGGGTCACTTTTCTTTTTAGAAATGCTTATTTACCACCTGGAGAAGCAAGGGGACAATATTTTTTTAAAGTTTTTTCAGAGATTACTTTGTCTAACATCAGTTTGTCAGGAGATAGTGACAGAGTGAAGAAATATGTTAAAAATGTATTTTTAGAAAAGTTACATATAGCACCTTTAAAGAGACTCTAGATATGTGGAACATCACCTTGCTGGTGAAAGAGAGCCAGAGCTCAGCGGTAAGCTTGGACTCATCTCTATGTACAGCTGAGGTCAGAAATCTAACATTTAATTTATTTTACCAGGTGAAATGTTTGAGAATCAGTTCTCATTAAAAACATGACCCGGACAAACTCCTGAAGTGCGGCTGGACTTGCCCCTGGAGTTGCCCAGGGAAAGAGGTGTCAGGCCAGTGTGAGAATACTCACAAGTGAAGTCCTCTCCAGTAAAAGAAAGGATTGTCTTGCTGATGCTCCAAGCTGAAGACAGGAAGTTTCTGACTGTTTTTTGTGCTTATGAACCAAAACAGTAGTTCAGATTACAGAGTCTTCTTGAAATCTGTGGATGGTGTCATGGAATGGGTGCCATCTGAAGACTCTCTTGTTCTTTTGGGTGACCAAGGGCTATGTGGGCAATGAAAGGAACCAAATCATTGTAAGTGTAGGGAGGAATGGCCTCCCTGATCTGAATCTGAGATGTTATTGGACTTCAGAGCTTGACTGTTCTTGACAAACACCATAGGGTGGTCCATAAGTATACTTGGTACCATGCCACCATGTACCCAAGGTGACTGATTGATTGTGTAATCAGACCATCAGACCCTTGTCCAGAAAAGGCCATTCATGCTTTTATCACCTCAAGGCTTGACTACTGTAATTCCCTGTATACGGGAATCTCCCAATCCTCCATTAAACGCCTTCAATTGGTCCAAAATGCTGCAGCTAGACTTTTAACCAACACCTCCAGACGTGAACACATTACCCCTGTTTTATTTTCTCTCCATTGGCTTCCAATTGATTTTAGAATTAAATTCAAAATTTTATTATTCACTTTTAAAGCACTCAATGGTCTTGCCCCACTGTATTTGACTGATCTTGTAACTGTCCGTGAATATAGGAGAACACTGAGATCATCTAATACATTTCTCCTGTCCATCCCAAAGTCCAACTACAAACGTTGGGGTGACCGGGCCTTTTCTGTCGTTGCACCCAGTCTCTGGAATATGCTACCTCTGGACTTGCGCTCCATCACTCATATGGAGTCTTTTAATCTAATCTTAAAACCTTTTTATTCAGGCAGGCTTTTAATACTTAGTAGTTCTTTGACATTCTTGTTAGGTCTTAATTGTTTTTAATTTTTTACTGTTTGTTTTATTTCTGTATTGTTCAGCACTTTGTGCACCTTCTGGCTGCTGAAAAGGGCTCTATAAATAAAGATTGATTGATTGATTGATTGATTGTCCAGACCTTGGACACTTGGGTTAAAAGAGGAGCCCCACCTGCAGGTGAGCTGGATCAGGTGGCAGGAGAGGTTGCCAGTTAGAACTGGCAATCCAAAACAATTAGTGATGGTAAACTATGAATAACTGGCAGAGGCACATGTTCAATTCACTCCCATGACAGTTTTTTTTAAGTATCCTGGAGGAGGCTGCAGACACAGATCATGCCATGACCAAAAGTCATTGATGCCTGTTGCTGAGGCAACCACAAATTGTTGGTGGGCAGTAGCAGTCAGAGCCATATGGCTCTGGTAGCAGTAACGGAGGCTGCTAAGCAGATGGAAAAGATCTATTGGCCTGAGGGTAACCAAAAGGATTGCACCTCCTGTGCTTGTGGAAGCAAAAAGGACATGTGGAAGAACTTTTGGTTAATGAGGTTCTGAAAAACCATTTGGTGTCTCAGAAAAGGAATTTGGCTTTTGTCTCAGGCGGTGGAGAACTGCTGGTACAGACTGGGTTTCTAACCTGAGGTAGTTAAACATCTCCCAAACAACAGGGAGCCAGAAATGGATGAGATTTGCCCAGAGTTACTGAAGGTTCTGGGTGGACTGTTAAGACCCTGACTGTTAAGTCCCCTTCAGGGTCGCATAGAGGACCAGAACACCACCCCAGTCTGCCACTATATAAAACTGGAGAAACCATCTCACAAATCCATATTTGATTCACACTGGAACAGAGTAAATGTATCAAATTTGACACAGTCTGGCCCGTCAAGGCTCGATTTCTTTCTTTCTTTCTCCCTGTCTTTCCCTTCTGCGCAGACAGACAGCTGGCTGACTGTGCCTTGCTTATGGTGTCATGGTGCTACTCTCACGTTGATACTTGGTAAAGATGATTAAACAGTACAAGTCAGGGAATGGATACAAAGGATTTACAAGACCCAAATCATCTCCAGGAGTGCTGGATGTCCATCATAAACAATTAGGACTGTGGGACATGTATGGATCTAGGAAGAGCAGGTTGTCCTCACAAATTGAGAGACCACGAAGAAGGAGAATAATGAGAGACCACCATGACACCTGAAACCTCTCTGAAGGAGTTACGTACGGTACTTCAGGTGAGATGGAATAGATTGACTTTTTATCTTTTACACACTGGCCCAACTTTTTCAGATTTGAGTTATAATGTCAAGCTTTGTTTCTATGTAAAACACAGTTTCAAGTAAATATTTTACACTCTGTTGTATGGAAGCAGGTATGCCTCATATTTCAAATTAAAATTGATTAATAGAAATGCTTTTTGGTTTCAAAATAAAGCTGCATGTTTTGACTCATAAATAAAATTTAAAATGAATAATCCAAACTGCATTTTCCTTTTCTTCTTCAAGACTGCTCAATTTGTAAATTAATTAAATGATAAATAAAATAACATTAAATTTTCAAAATATGACCTAGTAAAAAGTGACCAATTTTATTTATGAGTCAAAACATGCAGCTTTATTTTGAAACTAAAGAGCATTTCTATTAATCCATTTTAATTTGAAATATGAGACACACCTGCTTCCATACTGTTGACTCAAATTATTATTTTATTACTTTCCTTTTTATTTACCTTCCTCCCCTTTTCCATCCGCACTTTTTTCTGGTTTATAGTCTTTCTTTTCTTCCTTCTTTACTTCCTTCTTTTCTTCCTTCTTTTCTACTTTTCTTCCTTCCTTCTTTTCTTCATTCTCTTCTTCATTCTTTTCTTCCTTCTTTTCTTCTTTCTTTTCTTCAAACTGTGATTCTTGGAATGATTCTTTTTCAGGAGACTTTCTCTCTTGTTGGGAATCTAAATCCTGAGCAGGACCAGATTGAACTATGGTTTTAGAAACTTTGTCTGAAGCCAGATTACCTTCCCCTTCACTAGAGGAAGATAAAATATTTAGAAGAGTCTCAGTAACTGGAGGGGAAGCTTCAGGAGGACTGGCACCAGGAGCACGAGCATCTGTCAAAGTGTCTGGAGTCTGTGGTTCTGGATTAGGTGAGTCAGGTGGAGGTACTTCTGCAGATAGTAAGTCAGGAGTATCTGGAGAAGGTGTTTCTGGAGCTGCATCAGGGAGAGGTGTGCCAGAACGAGGCAAAGCCTCTGAATTGTCTGGAGTTCTAGAAGATGACACTTCTGGACGAAGGTTTAAAGGCGGTACTTCAAACGGGGGTGCATCTGAAGGAAGTAATTCAGGAACAGGCCCTTCAATAAAAATCTCCCGAGTTGGTGGAACATCTGGAAAAGAAGATTCTCCTGGTGTGGCTGAAGATGCAGAGGATGGTGCTCCTGGTGTATTGTCTGGAGAAGGTGGATCAGGAAGATTTGATTCAGTTGATGCGTCTTCAGCTTCAGATGCTTGCCCTTGGGGAGTAATAACTGGAGAAGGTGAACTTAGAGGAGACAACTCAGCAGACGCTACTTTTGGCAGATTCATTTTTGAGCTATCAGGAGATGGGACAGCAGCAGTAACTTCATTGGGAGATAGATCCAGAGATGGTATGCTTATCTGATTATCTGGAAGAGGTGCCTCCAGAGGAGGTACTGGCGTGTCTAGAGTTGTCTCAGGTCTCGTTGTAGAAGGAGCGTCTCTTTCCTGACTGTCTGTAGCAAACACAGATGGTAGAGTATCTCCAAAAAATGCCTCGTTGCCAGCTGGAGCCAGATCTGGGACGGTTGCTGGGTTTGGGATGCTGGCTGATGGCACTACACCAACAGAAGGTGGAATGATACTGGTCACCAAGTCACTACTACCAGTTCCAGATAACACAACGTCTGGAGTGGAGCCAAAGGGAGAAATGACTGAATCAGTCACGGACATCTCCCAGTCACTACTGCTGCCTGGGACTGTTGGGCTCTTACTGGTGACACTGGGGCTACTACTGGTCGTACTGGGAGTGGAGACAACTGCTGTGAACACAGGTCCAATTTGCAGAGTTGGACTGTCTTCTGATTGTCCTGCTGTGTTGCTGAAGTCAGGAAGTACCTTCGTCGTACCAATAGTATTGTTGCTGGTGGTGAAAACTAGAGTATCAGAATCAAATGTCGTGATAACGTCAATGTTATCAGTTGTAAGAGCAGTCTCAGACATACTGAGGGTCCCACCACGATCAGTGCTGAGTACTGTAGTATCAATAGTAGTCGTAGCATCAGTGGTAGTACTTGTTTCTGTAGCACTGGTAGGCCATGGGTCAGTGGGGGTAGAACTACTACCTGTATCTGATGTCGCAGGAGCATTTCTGGTGCTTGAGTCAGTACTCAGTGTGTACAAAAACAAAGTTAGATCAGTATCTGTAACAGTAGTGTCAGTACGTGTAAAAGCACTGTCATTAAAGGTACTGTCAGTAAAAGTACTGTCAGTAAAGGTACTGTCAGTAAAAGTACCGGTACTGTCAGTGAAAGAACTGTCAGTGAAAGAACTGTCAGTAAAGGTACTGACAGTAAAAGTACTGTCAGTGAAAGTACTGTCAGTGAAAGAACTGTCAGTGAAAGAACTGTCAGTGAAAGAACTGTCAGTAAAGGTACTGTCAGTAAAAGTACTGTCAGTAGTAGTCTCAACAGCGGCACTTCTATCAGTCTGAGTCCTGCTGACGGTCATAGTAAAAGTGGTGGTAGAAGTGTCAGTGACAGGAGTATTAGGACATGCAGCAGTAGTACTAGCAGTACTTTCAGTCACTCCATCTGATGAGGCAGAAGGTCTATCAGATGCTGCTGAGTTAGAGTCACCAGCCGCTGTCAGAGAAAAAGAGTTGTTACTCTTTTGTGAAATTGTTTAAAAGAAACTGGCTGAACTCTGCAGAAAAGGAAACTGAGACCTCTTTCCAGTTGAACAGTTTTTAACTAAGGTCTCGTGACTCCGCTGTGCTTTTCTTCACCATCAACATCTCGTTGAGATGGAAAATTTAACTTGCAGTTTTAAAGTGTGTCCAAACAGAAATATTTAACACTATCACGAGCTATGTGAACGCAGACTGCTCGTTTTTAACGTTTGAAACAACCTGGCTTGTCTTCCTAACATCTCCTCTTAGGTGAGAGCACTCTGCAACAAGGCTGGACTTAGTTTGTCACTCACAGTTGTAACATCTTGTTTTGTTCAATAAATAATGACGTGGTGGAAGCTGGTGTTGGGCAGCATGGTGGAGCAGTGGTTGGTGCTGATGTTTCACAACACAGCTTTGCCTTCCAGTTGTTGTTTTTTTTCCTTTTGTGAGAAGTTTGCATGTTCTCCTTGTGCTGGAAACCTGTCCAGGTGTTCCTGCAACGGACTGGAGACCTGTCCAGGTGTTCCTGCAATGGACTGGAGACCTGTCCAGGTGTTCCTGCGATGGACTGGAGACCTGTCCAGGTGTTCCTGCGATGGACGGGAGACCTGTCCAGGTGTCCCTGCGATGGACTGGAGACCAGTCCAGGTGTTCCTGCGAGGGACTGGAGACCTGTCCAGGTGTTCCTGCAATGAACTGGAGACCTGTCCAGGTGTTCCTGCGATGGGTTTGGATGGACTGGAAACCTATCTAGGAGTTCCTGCAACGGACTGGAGACCTGTCCAGGTGTTCCTGCGATGGACTGGAGACCTGTCCAGGTGTTCCTGCAATGGACTGGAGACCTGTCCAGGTGTTCCTGCGATGGACTGGAGACCTGTCCAGGTGTCCCTGCGATGGACTGGAGACCTGTCCAGGTGTTCCTGTGAGGGACTGGAGACCTGTCCAGGTGTTCCTGCAATGCACTGGAGACCTGTCCAGGTGTTCCTGCGATGGACTGGAAACCTGTCTAGGTGTTCCTGCGATGGACTGGAGACCTGTCCAGGTGTTCCTGCGATGGACTGGAAACCTGTCTAGGTGTTCCTGCGATGCACTGGAAACCTGTCTAGGTGTTCCTGCGATGGACTGGAAACCTGTCTAGGTGTCCCTACAATGGACTGGAAACCTGTCTAGGTGTTCCTGCGATAGACTAAACACCTGTCTAGGTGTTCCTGTGATGGACTGGAAACCTGTCTAGGTGTCCCTACAATGGACTGGAAACCTGTCCAGATGTTCCTGTGATGGACTGGAGACCTGTCCCAAGTGTCCCTGCGATGGACTGGAAACCTGTCCAGATGTTCCTGTGATGGACTGGAGACCTGTCCAGGTGTCCCTGCGATGGACTGGAAACCTGTCCAGGTGTTCCTGCGATGGACTGGAAACCTGTCTAGGTGTTTCTGCAATGGACTGGAAACCTGTCTAGGTGTTTCTGCAATGGACTGGAAACCTGTCCAGGTGTTCCTGCGATGGACTGGAAACCTGTCCAGGTGTTCCTGCGATGGACTGGAAACCTGTCTAGGTGTTTCTGCAATGGACTGGAAACCTGTCCAGGTGTTCCTGCAATGGACTGGAGACCTGTCCAGCTGTTCCTGCGATGGACTGGAAACCTGTCTAGGTGTTTCTGCAATGGACTGGAAACCTGTCCAGGTGTTCCTGCGATGGACTGGAAACCTGTCCAGGTGTTCCTGCGATGGACTGGAAACCTGTCTAGGTGTTCCTGCGATGGACTGGAAACCTGTCTAGGTGTTCCTGCGATGGACTGGAAACCTGTCCAGGTGTTCCTGCGATGGACTGGAAACCTGTCCAGGTGTTCCTGCGATGGACTGGAAACCTGTCCAGGTGTTCCTGCGATGGACTGGAAACCTGTCCAGGTGTTCCTGCAATGGACTGGAAACCTGTCTAGGTGTTCCTGCGATGGACTGGAAACCTGTCTAGGTGTTCCTGCGATGGACTGGAAACCTGTCCAGGTGTTCCTGCGATGGACTGGAAACCTGTCCAGGTGTTCCTGAAATGGACTGGAAACCTGTCCAGGTGTTCCTGCGATGGACTGGAAACCTGTCTAGGTGTTCCTGCGATGGACTGAAAACCTGTCTAGGTGTTCCTGCGATGGACTGAAAACCTGTCTAGGTGTTCCTGCGATGGACTGGAAACCTGTCCAGATGTTCCTGTGATGGACTGGAGACCTGTCCAGGTGTCCCTGCGATGGACTGGAAACCTGTCTAGGTGTCCCTGCGATGGACTGGAAACCTGTCCAGGTCTCCCTGCGATGGACTGGAAACCTGTCTAGGTGTTCCTGCGATGGACTGGAAACCTGTCCAGGTGTTCCTGCGCTGGACTGGAAACCTGTCCAGGTGTTCCTGCGATAGACGGGAAACCTGTCCAGGTGTCCCTACGATGGACTGGAAACCTGTCTAGGTGTTCCTGCAATGGACTGGAAACCTGTCCAGGTGTTCCTGCGATGGACTGAAAACCTGTCTAGGTGTTCCTGCGATGGACTGAAAACCTGTCTAGGTGTTCCTGCGATGGACTGAAAACCTGTCTAGGTGTTCCTGCGATGGACTGGAAACCTGTCCAGATGTTCCTTTGATGGACTGGAGACCTGTCCAGGTGTCCCTGCCATGGACTGGAGACCTGTCCAGGTGTTCCTGCGATGGACTGGAAACCTGTCTAGGTGTCCCTGCAATGGACTGAAAACCTGTCTAGGTGTTCCTGCGATGGACTGAAAACCTGTCTAGGTGTTCCTGCGATGGACTGGAAACCTGTCCAGATGTTCCTTTGATGGACTGGAAACCTGTCCAGGTGTCCCTGCCATGGACTGGAGACCTGTCCAGGTGTTCCTGCGATGGACTGGAAACCTAGGTGTCCCTGCAATGGACTGGAAACCTGTCCAGGTGTCCCTACAATGGACTGGAAACCTGTCCAGGTGTCCCTACAATGGACTGGAAACCTGTCTATGTGTTCCTGCGATGGACTGAAAACCTGTCTAGGTGTTCCTGCGATGGACTGAAAACCTGTCTAGGTGTTCCTGCGATGGACTGGAAACCTGTCCAGATGTTCCTTTGATGGACTGGAGACCGGTCCAGGTGTCCCTGCCATGGACTGGAGACCTGTCCAGGTGTTCCTGCGATGGACTGGAAACCTAGGTGTCCCTGCGATGGACTGGAGACCTGTCCAGGTGTTCCTGCGATGGACTGGAAACCTGTCTAGGTGTCCCTACAATGGATTGGAGACCTGTCCAGGTGTTCCTGCGATGGACTGGAAACCTGTCTAGGTGTTCCTGCGATGGACTGGAAACCTGTCCAGATGTTCCTGTGATGGACTGGAGACCTGTCCAGATGTTCCTGTGATGGACTGGAGACCTGTCCAGGTGTTCCTGCGATGGACTGGAAACCTGTCTAGGTGTCCCTACAATGGACTGAAAACCTGTCTAAGTGTTCCTGCGATGGACTGGAAACCTGTCCAGATGTTCCTGTCATGGACTGGAGACCTGTCCAGATGTCCCTGCAATGGACTGGAGACCCGTCCAAGTGTCTCTGTGATGGACTGTAGACCCGTCCAGGTGAACCTCTGACTGTCACTCAACCACTGCTGTGTCCAGCTCCCCTGTTCTGTTTCTTCACACTTTTTAAACTGTTGGAAACTTAAAATAAATTTTAGACGAGTGTCCAATCACGAGACAGTAAACGTTTCAGTTTGTGTTCTGCAGAATCCATTTCTGTCTCTAGTGTTCCCTGACCGCAGCTGAATGCAAACTCTGCTGGACGAGGTTTGATGATCCAGCTGCTGTCACATCTGCTCTACATCCACTGCTTCATCCATCTACCACTACCAATGTCCGACTCGTGTCACTGTTGCATCTGAATGAAAGTTTTTGTTGCATTTGTATAAATGTATCACAACAACTTTCTGGAGTAACAAGCTTTGAGATTTAAACAATTATTACCTGAAGAAGTTTGAGGAAAAACAAGCTGCTTAACCTCAGAGATGTTTATGTTTTTTAAGAATTACATTTCATTTAGTGTTGTTTTATTCTTCACATATTTTAGACTCGGGTGTATTTACATGTGTGTGTGTTAGAGGTGCAGGAAAAAAAAATCGATTTTTTAAAAGAATCTAGATTCTTAGTCCTGGCGATTCAGAAACGATTCTAAAAGCCCCAAAATCTATTTATTTATTTATTTATTCTACTGAAGTCTGTATATTATTTTGAGTTAAAGGTTAATGCACTATGGTAGGCTGAAGTCTGTTTACTTTTGTATTTATATATTTTGAATTATTTGTTTGTGATGGACTGGAGACCTGTCCAGGTGTCCCCTGCCTCTCACACAGTGATGGCTGGACATGGACCCCCGTGACTCTTAAAGGAAGAAGTAGGTACAGATGATGGATGGATTAATTATTTGTTCCTAGATTTTTATTTTCTCCATGGCCTCTCCGAACTCCTCCCAGGTCTATTCAGGGGTTCTGGAGAGGAGGGTCCGTCGGATAGTCGAACCTCGGATTCAGGAGGAGCAGTGTGGTTTTTGTGCTGGTCGTGGAACACTGGACCAGCTCTACACCCTCAACAGGGTCCTGGAGGGTACGTGGGAGTTTGCCCAACCAGTTTACATGTGCTTTGTGGACTTGGAAAAGGCATTTGACCGCGTCCCTCGGGGGGTTCTGTGGGGGGTACTCCGGGAGTATGGGGTACCAGGCCCATTGATATGGGCTGTTAGGTCCCTGTACGACCGGTGTCAGAGCTTGGTCCGCATTGCCGGCAGTAAGTCAGGCTCGTTTCCAGTGAGAGTTGGACTCCGCCAAGGTTGCCCTTTGTCACCGATTCTGTTCATAACTTTTATGGACAGAATTTCTAGGCGCAGCCAAGGTGTTGAGAGGATCCGTTTTGGTGGCCTTAGAATCGCTTCTCTGTTTTTTGCAGACATCATTGGACATCATTAACCTCACGCAGACTCTTCCACTGGTACATTTTCATCTTTAAATCACTTCTTGGTCTGCTGCCCTCATACATCTCCTCCTACATGTCTTTACGTGAGTGCAGCTACAGTGTGCGCTCTCAGGACATGATTACCTGCAGTGTTCCGTCAGTGAGGACTGAACTTGGAAAAAGGGCCTTCTCCTACTCTGCTCCTGCTTCATGGAATATCTTACAAAAAGATCTGAAGCTCTCGACCTTGACTTCTCTAAATGGTTTTCAGAATCTGTTGGAATCCTGGCAAAAACCAATGCAGATTTGTTCCTGTCTTTGATTTTATACGTCTACCTTATAATGTTTTGCTAGTTTTTTGATACTTTGTTAAAAAAAAAAAAAAAAACTTTCTTTTGTTTTTTTCTCTCTTTTGTTTTCTATTGTTTATTGTTTGTTTGTTTATTGTTTATTGTTTAAGGAAATTCTACCACTGCTGTTCATTGTTCTTTAGTTTTAGCAGGTCGCTTTCGTAAATGAGCCCATGAGGTTCAAAAGATTTACCTGACTAAATAAAGGTTGAATGAATGATGTGGTCCTATTGGCTTCATCAGATCGTGATCTACAGCTTTCGCTGGAGCGGTTTGCAGCCGAGTGTGATGCGGCCGGGATGAGGATCAGTTCCTCCAAATCCGAGGCCATGGTCTTGAGCCGGAAAAGGGTAGCATGCCCTCTCCGGGTCGGGGAGGAGGTCCTGCCCCAAGTGGAGGAGTTTAAGTATCTCGGGGTCTTGTTCACGAATGAGGGAAAACTGGAGCGTGAGATCGATAGGCGGATAGGTGCAGCGTCCGCAGTGAAGCGGGCGCTGTACCGGTCTGTCGTGGTGAAGAGAGAGCTGAGTCAAAAGGCAAAGCTCTCAATTTACCGATCGATCTACGTTCCCACCCTCATCTATGGTCATGAGCTTTGGGTTGTGACCGAAAGAACAAGATCTCGGATACAAGCGGCTGAAATGAGTTTTCTCCGCAGGGTGTCTGGACTCTCCCTTAGAGATAGGGTGAGAAGCTCAGTCATCCGGGAGGGACTCGGAGTAGAGCCGCTGCTTCTCCACATCGAGAGGAGCCAGTTGAGGTGGCTCGGGCATCTGGTTAGGATGCCTCCTGGACGCCTCCCTGGTGAGGTGTTCCGGGCATGTCCCACCGGGAGGAGACCCAGAGGAAGACCCAGGACACGCTGGAGGGACTATGTTTCTCGGCTGGCCTGGGAACGCCTTGGGATTCCCCCAGAGGAGCTGCTCCAAGTGGCTGGGGAGAGGGAAGTCTGGGCCTCCCTACTTAGGCTGCTACCCCCGCGACCCGACCCCGGATAAGCGGAAGAAAATGGATGGATGGATGGATGGATGGATAGATTTTTATTTTTATTTTATTGTTTTAGAGAAATCCAGGCAACAAAGCTAAGCTAATACTGGTTATTTAAGTTACAGAATTTAATGCATTTCTGTATAATGTGTTCCTATTTTTGATATAAATATCAAACGATGCAAAAAAATTGATGCGATAAGGAACCTAAAATTATTGTTTTAAATAAATGTTCCATTTGTTTACATTGTTGTTTATTCTTTTCAGCTTGTCAGTTACAAAACTGAAACTAAATTTATGACTACAGTATTTTAATAGAAAAATCGTTTCTGAATCAAAAATCGTTTCTGAATCCAAAAATTGATTTTGAATCGAATCGTGACACCAAAAATCGGAATCGAATCGATTCTCCAGACACTGAGAGATTTGCACCCCTAGTGTGTGTGTGTGTGTGTGTGTGTGTGTGCATGCGTGTGTGTGTATATAAGGGAGTGAGCATTTAAATCAGACAATACAAAGCTTCTAATATTCCTCATCTGTTCTACGGAAGCGTAGTGCTGACACCTGGGGAAAATATTTTTTGGGGCTTATGTAGTAATAAACATGATACGTATCACTTTATCACGTGATACGTATCACGTTATTACGTGATAATATCACGTTATTACGTGATACGTATCACGGTATTACGTGATATTATCACGTTTTTACGTGATATTATCATGTTATTACGTGATAATATCACGTTATTACGTGATACGTATCACGTTATTACGTGATATTATCACGTGATACGTGATACGTATCACGTTATTACGTGATACGTATCACGTAATAACGTGATATTATCACATAATAATGTGATAATATCACGTAATAACGTGATACGTATCATGTATCACGTTATTACGTGATATTATCACGTTATTACATGATAATATCACATTATTACGTGATATTATCACGTTATTATGTGATAATATCACGTTATTACGTGATAATATCACGTTATTACGTGATAATATCACGTTATTACGTGATACGTATCACGTTATTACGTGATAAGTATAGATGTCCATCCACATGGTATCAGCACCATTACCCATAATGCAAGTTCGCCCATACGCTTGTTTTTGCCTGCACAATGGCTAATTTACATAATTTCATCAAGTTTTCATCTGAGAAGAATCCTGAGCAGAATAGGACAGTTCAATATTATTTAAATGTGAAACCTCAACACATCAAAAGTAATGTTAAATGATTGAGAATAGTTTATGTTTTCACACTTTTTCATGTAGAAATAATCTAACAGGGAGTGCCTGTATGTTTTTTTTTTGTTAATCTGTTTACGCATGTTTAAGCTGTCGAGAGACTTAATGTTTATGGGTGAACGTGTCTGTGCAGTCTCTGCTATAAGTGCCCATCAAAAATAGGAAATTTTAGGAAAACTGATTTAAAAAAATTCAATGCAAACTTGAAAATGTGAGTAAGTCTTACAGTTCATGATAAAAGTGAATAACCTATGGAAAGTCTTTAAATCATATGGTTTTTAAAAAAATTATAAACAGTATTTTGTTCCTTTTTTACAATGGCATGTTGTTTCCACAGAGTGCAGTACAGTAGTTTTGTATAGGATGACATTTGTCTGTGATATTTTATGGCTAAAAAAGTTAAATGCAAACTTGACAAAGTGTGTAAATTTTCACAAACCAACGCAATATTGATATTCCTGTAGCTAGTCTGCATTTTAGAACGTCACGTCGACATGAATGTGCTGCTCTAGATGGTAGAGTGATGAAAATTCAATAAAATGAAGACACTTTTCAACTGTTTGCTGTATTATTTTCTTTAGACATGTTATGTTTTTTAGGACAAGTCAGTGTCAACGTTACATCTGCCTGGGGGGATTTATTCAGTTTTATGTCCCCTGTCAGAGCCTGGGGAGAGAGGCTGGCTTCTGTGCTGCTTTCATCCAGTAGGTAGTTCCAGATAAAATGCAAATTAAGGGATGTACTGTAGAGCCTAGAACTGCAGGTCTGACCTCCAAAACAAGATGATTAAGATGCACACTTAAACAGTTTAAAGTTCTCCACTTTCTTGACCAAGAGTTTGATACTACAAAGTTTTGAAAGTGTCAACCTTTTCATTCAGAAAACTAGCATTCCCATGTACTTGATTTGTCTTGGTTAATTTACTCCTGAATAAATTTCTGATAAACTGACTCTAACTCCCATGTTTATCACCAAACTTACATTTCTTCATTCAGTTCCTTTAATTATTGGGTATATTCTACATTTCTCTACTAATATCTCTAAGATATGCATTAAAGACAGAGATCCAAACTTCACTCAAAATAAGCTAATGTGGTTTTTCGCAGTTTCATGAAAACTAAACACGAGCGGGTTTTTTCCCCCACATTTTTTCCTTATCAAACATCTGCATTTTCTATGAAACGCCATCAGGTTGTAGCTCTGTTAGCTTGCTCCCTTTAAAAACCCCAAATGCTGATACCATGTGGATGGACTATACTTATCACGTAATAATGTGATACGTATCACATAATAACGTGATACGTATCACGTAATAACGTGATATTATCACGTAATAACGTGATAATATCACGTAATAAAAATAAAGGTTGAATAATGTGATACGTATCACGATCAAAATCCAAGTAGTGGAGTGAGATCCAAGATGGCGCCGTTGTTGTTTGAGGCTCGCTGTCTGATGCTCTTCCTATTTTTTCTGTTTGCTTTTAATTTTAACACAAGTGTGAACGCTCGGATTGTGTATGATCGCCAAAGTTTATTGGACATTGGAGCCTCGACTGGTAATATGATACCATGGAATTATACCGGAGACAAGACCCCGCCCTTGCTGCTGGGCATTCCAGCGTACCTGTGTCGGTCCTGCTGGTCTCTACCTTTCCGACGGAAGCGAACCCGCCGTCGTGGCAGACGCAGCGGTTGGCTAGTACGTGCGAAGGCAGCTTTGGGGCATTGTTTTCCGGACTCATTCAGTGCGCGTAGGCTGGTGCCGCGCCTCTCCTTCCCGTTGCGCGTGCTGGATCCTGTGGGTCCCTGCTTGGTGCCTGTTGGTGGAGGCCATGATGGAGCGGTCCAGCCTCGTCCTCCCTGCACTCCTCGACCCTGTAGACGTGGGGTGAATCTTCTTAACCTACGATCTCTTCGCCGGGAATCTCGGATGCCAGATGGTGGCGGAGATCCGCCGATCTCGACCAGGATCGGTCTGATAAATGCTAGGTCGCTAGCTAACAAAACATTCGTCATCAAGGATTACTTTTCCTCTCAAGGCCTGGATTTCTTGTTTATAACCGAATCATGGACAAGTGGTTTGGGTGAGTCCAGCGTCTTTAATGAACTTTTGCCGCCGAACTGCTGCTACTTTAATTTTCCGAGGATGACGGGTCGAGGAGGAGGAATAGTGACAGTTTTTAAGAACTGTTTTACTTGTAAACAATTACCTCCAGCCCGTTTTGGTAGCTTTGAGCTTGGTCTCTTTGAACTTGGTAGCTCCCACACTGTGTTGTGTGCGGTGGTCTATCGGCCGCCAAAGTACAACAAAGATTTTATAAATGACTTTTCTGATTTCCTGGCCGATATCATGCCACGGTATGACAAAATTTTATTGGCTGGTGATTTCAATATCCGTGTCTGTTGTCCTACTTCACCTATGGCTCAGTCGTTTCTTAATGTTATTGATTCTTTTAATCTTGTGCAGTTTGTGACTGGTGTTACTCATGAGTTTGGACACACACTTGATTTGGTTTTATCTTTTGGTCTACCAGTTTTTAACTTAGTGATTGGTGACCCATTATTTTCAGACCATATGCCTGTTTTATTTGAGATAAAGCAGTCCATTACCAAAGTTAAACCATGTGCTGCAGTTCGGCTCTGTCGTGTTCTTAACCCTTCCACTGCTGTTCAGTTTTCTTCTGTTTTTAATGAGAACTGTACAATCCCAGAGACTGTGGGAAATAAAACCGATGACATCAGCAACTGGTTTTATTCTACCAGCAAAGCAGCTCTGGATTCGGTGGCACCATTAAAAATTAGACCTGCAAAATCCAAACATGAACCCTGGTTAAATGATGTCACTCGGGCTGCCAGGAGAAACTGTCGTAAAGCTGAACGTAAATGGAAACATGATAACTTGCAGGTGTCACTCCAAATATTGAAGGAATGTTGGCGCTGTTATCAAAGGACTGTAAAAGATGCAAAAAGAAGATACCTGACTGATATCATTGTATCTAACAGTCACAATCCTGCTGTTTTATTTAGAACTATTAATTCTGTTTTAAATGCCCCGCATGGTGCTATTGTGGAGACTTCCCCTGCTCTCTGTGAAAGTTTCTTACACTTCTTTGTTGAGAAAGTCACTTCTATTAGGGCCCAGATCATACCCACTGTTCATGACCCTGTAGATACTGTGCCTTGCTCTGCTATTTTTCATAGCTTTGAATGTGTGACTTTGCATTCCCTGCAGGAGGTCGTTAGCCACTTAAAACCAACTGGTTCTCCAGACGATGCTATTCCACCTCGACTATTCAATGAGGTTTTTCTTTCTATAGGTCCTTCGATCCTTGCTCTTGTGAATAGTAGCCTGTCCTCAGGTGCTGTTCCTGAAAATCTGAAACATGCAGTTGTCCAGCCTCTAATTAAGAAATCAAACTTGGATACTGCTGTCCTGGCGAACTACAGACCAATTTCTAAATTGCCCTTCGTTTCGAAAATTCTTGAGAAGGTAGTTTATAATCAGCTAATGGCCTATCTCATTGAAAATAATATTTTAGAGGTTTTTCAGTCCGGTTTTAAATCATTTCATAGCACAGAGTCAGCTCTTTTAAAAGTTTTTAACGATATATTCTTGGCGACTGATTCTGGTGACTGCGTTGTTTTGGTGTTGTTGGATCTATCAGCTGCGTTTGACACAGTGGATCACAACATTTTAATCACACGTTTGGAACAGTGGGTGGGCATTGGTCATATAGCCTTAGATTGGTTTAAATCTTATCTGACCAAGCGTACTTTTTGTGTCTGTCTTGATGGACATAGGTCCTCCTCTGCTCCACTCTCATGTGGTGTTCCGCAGGGCTCAGTTTTGGGCCCTCTTTTATTTTTGTTGTACATCCTTCCGCTTGGTTCTGTTTTTAGGAAATACGGGATTGCTTTTCATTGTTATGCAGATGACACACAGATCTACGTACCTTTAAAGAAGGCAGACTCTGCCTCTCTTCGGTCTCTGTTCCTATGTTTGGAAGATTTGAAGGCCTGGATGGCCCTAAACTTCTTAAAACTTAACGAAGACAAAACAGAGGTGGTGATTTTTGGCAATTCGACTGAAGACTCTCTGTCCGATTGCTCCTTGGCTCAGTATGTCCGGCCAGTTGTTACAAATCTAGGGGTCAAGCTGGATGCTGGTCTTAGGCTGGAGTCTCAGATTAAAGCAGTTGTAAAATCCAGCTTTTTTCATTTGAGGCAGCTAGCCAAAGTAAAAGCCATCCTTCCTAGACAGCACTTTGAAACAGCAATCCATGCATTTGTGACCACACGGCTGGATTACTGTAATTCACTTTATGTTGGTATTAGTGATCTGTGTACTTCCCAGCTTCAGAGGGTTCAAAATGCAGCTGCACGACTCTTAACAGGTACACGAAAATTTGATCACATTTCCCCTGTTTTGGCATCTTTGCACTGGTTACCGGTGCGTTACAGGATTCATTTTAAAATACTTTTATTTACTTTTAAAGCTCTAAATGGCCATGCCCCTCCATACCTGTCAGAGCTGCTGCATTACTACACACCCTCTCGTTCGCTCAGGTCAGCTGACCAGTTGCTTCTGAGGGTACCGAGGACAAAGCGCAAGCTTAGAGGGGACCGTGCTTTCTCTGTGGTAGCTCCTAAGCTCTGGAATGACCTCCCATTAGACATTAGACAGGCCTCTTCACTTGCTGTTTTTAAGTCTCTTCTTAAAACCCATCTTTTTTCTTTGGCTTTTGATACAATCTGAGATGTTTTAACTTTGTTTTATTGTTTTATTGTATTCATAATTTATTATTTTAGTACTGTTTTTAGTCCCTTCCATTTTATGATTGTATTGTATTTTGTGATTGTGTGTACAGCACTTTGGTCCTGTTGGGTGCATAAAGTGCTCTATAAATAAAGTTGGTATGGTATGGTATGGTATGGTAATAACATAACGTGATAATATCACGTTATTACGTGATAATATCACGTTATTACGTGATACGTATCACGTAATAACATGATACGTATCACGTTATTACTACATAAGCCCCCCCCAAAAAAATTCCCCAGGTGTCAGCACTACGCTTCCGTAGTTTCCAACAACTTAGTTTTATCATATTATTTTATCTCTATCTGTTCCTGATTTAAATATTGTACATCACTTTATAATGCAGCTGCTTTTGTTTCTTTTTTATATCATTTATTTTATTTACTTTTTATTTTATATGCTTTTTACATGATTGTCTATTGTTGTCTGTACCTCATCGTGTTCTTTGTTTGAAACAGGTCTCTCTTGTAAACGAGTCCTCGAGGCTCAATGAGACTAACCTGTAGAAATAAAGGTTGAATGAATCTCCGGGAGAGCTTTGAACACGTTCCGAGGGAGGCGGGGGACATGGAGTCCGAGTGGACCGTGTTCCGCGCCTCTATTGTCGAGGCAGCTTATCGGAGCTGTGGCCGCAAGGTTGTTGGTGCCTGTCGAGGTGGCAACCCTCGAACCCGGTGGTGGACACCGGCAGTGAGGGATGCTGTCAGGCTGAAGAAGGAGTCCTATTGGGCCTTTTTGGCTTGTGGGACCCCGGAAGCAGCTGATAGGTACCGGCAGTCCAAGCGGCATGCGGCTCGGGTGGTTGCTGAGGCAAAAACTCGGGCGTGGGAGGAGTTCGGAGAGGCCATGGAGAATGACTTCCGTACGGCTTCGAGGCGATTCTGGTCCACCATCCGGCGTCTCAGGGGGGGAAAGAGGTACGAGACCAACACCATTTATGGTGGAGGTGGCGTGCTGCTGACCTCAACTCGGGATGTTGTGAGTCGGTGGGCGGAATACTTCGAAGACCTCCTCAATCCTACTGGCACGTCTTCCACTGAGGAAGCAGAGCCTGGGGACTTTGGGTCGGGTTCTCCGATCTCTGGTGCTGAGGTCGCCGAGGTGGTTAAAAAGCTCCGCGGTGGCAAGGCTCCGGGGGTGGATGAGATTCGCCCGGAGTTCCTTAGGGCTCTGGATGTTGTAGGGTTGTGTTGGCTTACGCGACTCTGCAATATCGCGTGGACATCGGGGGCAGTTCCCTTGGATTGGCAGACTGGGGTGGTGGTTCCCCTATTTAAAAAGGGGGACCGTAGGGTGTGTTCCAACTATAGGGGGATCACACTCTTAAGCCTCCCTGGTAAGGTCTATTCAGGGGTTCTGGAGAGGAGGGTCCGTCGGATAGTCGAACCTCGGATTCAGGAGGAGCAGTGTGGTTTTCGTCCTGGTCGTGGAACACTGGACCAGCTCTACACCCTCAGCAGGGTCCTGGAGGGTGCGTGGGAGTTTGCCCAACCAGTTTACATGTGTTTTGTGGACTTGGAGAAGGCATTCGACCGCGTCCCTCGGGGGGTTCTGTGGGGGGTACTCCGGGAGTATGGGGTACCAGGCCCTTTGATAAGGGCTGTTAGGTCCCTGTACGACCGGTGTCAGAGCTTGGTCCGCATTGCCGGCAGTAAGTCAGGCTCGTTTCCGGTGAGAGTTGGACTCCGCCAAGGTTGCCCTTTGTCACCGATTCTGTTCATAACTTTTATGGACAGAATTTCTAGGCGCAGCCAAGGTGTTGAGAGGATCCGTTTTGGTGACCTTAGAATCGCTTCTCTGTTTTTTGCAGATGATGTGGTCCTACTGGCTTCATCAGTTCGTGATTTACAACTTTCACTGGAGCGGTTTGCAGCCGAGTGTGATGCGGCCGGGATGAGGATCAGTTCCTCCAAATCCGAGGCCATGGTCTTGAGCCGGAAAAGGGTAGCATGCCCTCTCCGGGTCGGGGAGGAGGTCCTGCCCCAAGTGGAGGAGTTTAAGTATCTCGGGATCTTGTTCACGAATGAGGGAAAACTGGAGCGTGAGATCGATAGGCGGATAGGTGCAGCGTCCGCAGTGAAGCGGGCGCTGTACCGGTCTGTCGTGGTGAAGAGAGAGCTGAGTCAAAAGGCAAAGCTCTCAATTTACCGATCGATCTACGTTCCCACCCTCATCTATGGTCATGAGCTTTGGGTTATGACCGAAAGAACAAGATCTCGGATACAAGCGGCTGAAATGAGTTTTCTCCGCAGGGTGGCTGGACTCTCCCTTAGAGATAGGGTGAGAAGCTCAGTCATCCGGGAGGGACTCGGAGTAGAGCCGCTGCTTCTCCACATCGAGAGGAGCCAGTTGAGGTGGCTCGGGCATCTGGTTAGGATGCCTCCTGGACGCCTCCCTGGTGAGGTGTTCCGGGCACGTCCCACCGGGAGGAGACCCAGAGGAAGACCCAGGACGCGCTGGAGGGACTATGTTTCTCGGCTGGCCTGGGAACGCCTTGGGATTCCCCCGGAGGAACTGCTCCAAGTGGCTGGGGAGAGGGAAGTCTGGGCCTCCCTACTTAGGCTGCTACCCCCGCGACCCGACCCCGGATAAGCGGAAGAAGATGGATGGATGGATGGATGAATCTTTAATCTGTCTCAGCCAATCACGGCATCATTCGTAACTGGTTTTCATCTACAGCAGATTTACGTCAGCTTAAACAGAATATTTGTCTCACAGATATCATCCTCGTGCACGTTTTAAGCATATTAAATTGTACTTTTACATCAGACAGTCTGCTCTCTGCTTACTTTTAAAACTTTACATCTGACAATACATTTCTTGGTTTGGTATTGATATTCTACCTCAAGCGACTCAAGTTTTTGTGTCAATCATCTTGGCTTTTGATGTAAATAAATATTACATAGTTATTTCATTGTAAGTAATCAGAGATTTTAACTTTTTTTTCAGCTGCTCCCTTCTTCAGGGGGTCACCGCAGCGAACTAACTCACATGAAGACTTGGTGATTGTTTTTACGCTGCATGCTCTCCCTGACACAACCACAGACCACCGAGCTACCACAGCCCTCTGTGTGGAGCAGAGAGCTGCCAGCTAGGGTGCCCAGGGGAGCAGATGGTGGGAGTTAAGGGCCTTGCTCAAGGGCCCAGAGTGGGGCAAATGAGGGTGGAGGCAAGTGCTTCACCTTTCCCACCCACATTTTGATATTGTCGGTCCGAGGAGTTGAACCGGCGACCTTCCAATCACAAGCCCATCTTCTCTAACCTCTTAATCCACCAATCACAGATTTGACAGTATATTAATAAATAAGGTGTTGTAAATAACTCTTACATGCATATTTGATAACGAACAAATGTAAAATCCAGCAATTATGAATATTAATTTTTTCTAAAAAAATGACTGGATGTTTTTCTTGTCATCTTTTTAATGTGGTGTGTTCTGGATAACTGAAAATCTCCATCAGAAAAGTGTTTTTGAATATTATAAATGTTTTCAGATTCAGGTCGTTTTAAGATAGAAATCTGCTTCAGTTCCACTTAGATTGGTTGTTATCTGAATTCACTGAGCAACTTTCTGTCTGGAATAATTCTAAACTGATCTGATCAGTGCTGCAGGTAACATAATGATTATAATGTAACATAATGATTATAATGTAACATAATGATTATAATGTAACATAATGATTATAATGTAACATAATGATTATAATGTAACATAATGATTATAATGTAACATAATGATTACTAATAAGTGCTCCTCAAAACAGCACTTTCATCAGTCTGTACTACTCCTTCTAGTTATGATGTGAAATCGACTCTGATGCAACAATGACAAGTGTTCAGACACACACGGGTTGAAAACAGGTGACCTGACAGGTAAACAGACAGGTGACCTGACAGGCAAACAGACAGGTGACATGACAGAAACTAGCAGATAGGTAACTACACGGATGAAGAGACAGGTAAGCTGACAGGTGAATAGTTGAGAATCACTTACTGGCTGCAGTTTCAGCTCCTTCACCTGTAAAGAACCAAAGGTAACAACACTGATCTCTCTGCTCCACATTTTACACGAGGACAGTATTTAAGACGTCTGATGAAAACTAGCAGATTGTTGAACCCTTGGGAACAAAGTCACTGCAGGTTTTAGGGC
>JBBPBX010025001.1:0-15636 GCA_038048925.1 Garcialebias charrua | reverse complement strand
AAAAATAAAAAAATAAATAAAAACAGATCAAATAACTGAAAATTTTGGTTTTTATTCAATTTTAAGCCATTATTTTTGTGTTTCTGTAAACTGGGAGCAGAAACAATAAATAATTATGTTCAGGTGTGGTCACTGTTTTTGTGTCTACAGGTGCATGCAGATGTGTACAAGTGCGTACAGTGGTTGCGTATACAGTGGTTGTGTATACATGTGTGTGCAGTGGTTGGGTGCAGGTGTGTACAGTCATTGTGTGCAGTTGTGTACAGTGGTTGTGTGTACAGGTGTGTGCAGCGGTTGTGTGTACAGTTGTGTACAGTGGTTGTGTGTACAGGTGTGTGCAGTGGTTGTGTATTCAGGTGTGTACAGTGGTTGTGTGTACAGATGTGTGCAGTGGTAGTGTGCAGGTGTGTACAGTCGTTGTGTGTACAGGTGTGTAGAGTGGTTGTGTGTACAGGTGTGTGCAGTGGTTGTGTATTCAGGTGTGTACAGTGGTTGTGTGTACAGGTGTGTGCAGCAGTAGTGTACAGGTGTGTACAGTGGTTGTGTGTACAGGCGTGTACAGTGGTTATGTGTACAGGTGTTTACAGTGGTTGTGTGTACAGTTGTGTGCAGTGGTAGTGTGCAGGTGTGTACAGTCGTTGTGTGTACAGGTGTGTACAGTGGTTGTGTGTACAGGTGTGTGCAGTGGTTGTGTATTCAGGTGTGTACAGTGGTTGTGTGTACAGGTGTGTGCAGCAGTAGTGTACAGGTGTGTACAGTCGTTGTGTATTCAGGTGTGTACAGTGGTTATGTGTACAGGTGTGTGCAGCAGTAGTGTACAGGTGTGTGCAGTGGTTGTGTATTCAGGTGTGTACAGTGGTTATGTGTACAGGTGTGTGCAGCAGTAGTGTACAGGTGTGTACAGTCGTTGTGTATTCAGGTGTGTACAATGGTTGTGTGCAGGTGTGTGTAGTGGTTGTGTGCAGGTGTGTGCAGTGGTTGTGTGCAGGTGTGTACAGTGGTTGTGTGCAGGTGTGTGCAGTGGTAGTGTGCAGGTGTGTACAATGGTAGTGTGCAGGTGTGTGTAGTGGTTGTGTATTCAGGTGTGTACAATGGTTGTGTGCAGGTGTGTGTAGTGGTTGTGTGCAGGTGTGTGCAGTGGTAGTGTGCAGGTGTGTACAATGGTAGTGTGCAGGTGTGTGTAGTGGTTGTGTATTCAGGTGTGTACAATGGTAGTGTGCAGGTGTGTGTAGTGGTTGTGTGCAGGTGTGTGCAGTGGTAGTGTGCAGGTGTGTACAGTCGTTGTGTATTCAGGTGTGTACAATGGTAGTGTGCAGGTGTGTACAGTCGTTGTGTATTCAGGTGTGTACAATGGTTGTGTGCAGGTGTGTGTAGTGGTTGTGTGCAGGTGTGTGCAGTGGTAGTATGCAGGTGTGTACAATGGTAGTGTGCAGGTGTGTGTAGTGGTTGTGTGCAGGTGTGTGCAGTGGTAGTGTGCAGGTGTGTACAATGGTAGTGTGCAGGTGTGTACAGTGGTTGTGTGCAGGTGTGTGCAGTGGTAGTGTGCAGGTGTGTACAGTGGTAGTGTGCAGGTGTGTACAGTGGTAGTGTGCAGGTGTGTACATGGTAGTGTGCAGGTGTGTACAGTGGTTGTGTGCAGGTGTGTGCAGTGGTAGTGTGCAGGTGTGTGCAGTGGTAGTGTGCAGGTGTGTACAGTGTTTTTGTGCTTGTTGGGACATACAGGTGTTGGCAGAGCCTCTGGGCAGGGGCAGGTATGATCCTGGTCTCCAGCTGGAGGATGTGACGTCTCCACTGCAGCGTTGGCAGTCTTGTCCCGTTGTGTAGTGGTCACACTCACACTGCAGTGTTGCATCGCGCAGCAAACACCGAGATGCATGCAGGTTACATTTACACCTGAGAAAAGAGGGGAGGTGTGGAAATGAAAAACTGATTCTTCAGATTAAACCTCAAAGTTTTCCTGGTCATCCTGAAAACCTCACAACTGTTCAACGCCACGATCAAAACCTCTGCCTGATAAATTTCATGAACTTTGACATTTTTTTAAAATGACCCCTGGATAAATTTCTAATTATTGTAACGTGAAAGGATTTTTTTGGGTGATGGCCAGTTTGTCAAATGTGGACATTAATTTTCCAATAAATGAGCCCAAATGAGGATTGCTGTGTTTTTATTATTGCTCTCATAGCACAGCACGGGCTTCACTTGTTTGGCCTTTATGGGGCTTTTTCCAAGGGGTGGTTGGTGCATACAGAAGACATTCATTTAAACTACAGGTACAGAGTCCCTGGAAATAGAACTGGACAGTCAGTTGTTCTTGCTCACTAAAGTAGGGCTATTTCCATCAGGAACAAGCCCCCAGGGTTCCTTAGTTCCCTCTCACATTTGGAAAGCTGGTGTCCGGAGTCTCCTGCATAAATGTGTCAGTTAAACCGGTACTGAATGACAACCTACCAGGGGCGGCCGGCCAATAGGGGGGCGCTAGGGCGCCGCCCCACTGAAACTTCTGGACCATTTTACATTGAAGACTTTAATTTTTTTTATAAAAATGAAATAATAAAATAAAACTATTTCAAAATATATGCATATATGTTTTTAGTTGTGTAGGATAAATATTTTATGAGTAATGATGAGTTATATTGTTTGTTTCAAAAAACGTTTTCTGATTGCTGACATATTTCCTGTTTTGGGGGCGCATGGATCTTATCCGTTGACTCTCGTTATAAATGGTGCATGCGCAGTTATTCCACAACGTTACAAAGTAATGGGAACATGCTGGGCGCAGTTTTCACCGCCCTGGACAGTCCAACGTGAGCTGTACCTACCGACCGCGTGTTTCCAGCCGTTTATTTATTTATTTTATTTTATTCATTTATTTATTTATTTGTCTGGAAATGAGCCGTGCGGTCAGTGACTCAAGCAGGCTTGCTCAGGTAAGTTTTAAATAATTGAAAGCCCTTTATCTTATGTCTATTTGCATTTCTGACTGATATGCCTCTCAAATTTTAGATGGCTGTTTGTGAAAAAAGCCTTCAGCTGACTGTTTATTCTAAAAGTGGCAACTGGTGAATGCGTTTTTTTCTTTGTGGAGTTAAGTTGCCAGCGCAGGTTATTGTACAGTATCGGACTCTGATGGCTACATTTATTTTAATTTGCTCATAAAAATGATCAAACATTAATAATTTTATATACTAAAAGTCACTTGTGATGTTTTTCTATTTCTTAACACTGTACAGTATTGATCTGGAGAATGAAAACAAAGCCTCTTGCAAGTAGAAATGCAGAAATGTTTTAATCTCACTTATTTTTCTTTCTATAATTTATATACAATTTATTTATTTATATATATTTTTGTTTGTTCTTTGTTGTTTTAGTGAGTCAAATTGGTTCTTCTCATCCTGAGCTTCTGTTGACCTTGTTTTAATCTGTATTTGATTAAAAAAAAAACATATTTGAACTTGGGAAAAAACTTTTTTTTTTTCATTTTGGAGAAATAGCATTGGACAGTTTGTGGATGTCTTTAAAGTTTGAAGTTGTAATCTTGTGTCAGTGGGTCTGGCTGGTTGTGAACAAGTTACCTGGCAGGTACATCGATGTTGGAAACAGCATAGAAGTACTTCAGCAGGTTGTCTCTTTGTACATAAGTTCCTCCCAGTGCTGGACGGAGGAGGCGCAGTCGAAGGTTGGTGAACGTGAAGAAGTCTCGGAGGCCTTTCATGGTCTCCATTCGGGTGTACAGAGCATCCATGTTAATGAGCTTTGGACCAGCAAACACTCCGAACCGAGCGCGCACCTCAAACACCACGTTCTTCTCCTCCTGATGCAGTTTCAGTGAATAAGCAGATGCATCTGCGTGTTACCATAATTTCATTTGCACAGTTTGCTCAGATCCAGATACTCACCTTGGCTCCGACCCAGCGGGAATAATTCTCTGTGCAGACAACTCGGGTTAAGTTTGTTGGCGCTAAATCAGAAACTTGTTTAGGGGACATCCCAAAGGCCTCGAGACAGTCATCAGCATAGTACTGATAGGGCTGCCATGTTGCTCCTGCAACACAAACATCCATTCAATGTTTTAGGACTTTATTTAACCCTGGTTTTCGGAACACAGTCATGTACATTGCATTTATCAGATTACTCACAAGTTCAACTGTTTTTTTTTTTCATTTTATTTAGATAAATAAATGTACAGTATATGAGTTTCTATACCCATGTGATGGTTTTATACTAAAGACACATTGTTGCCATGATGATCTTTCTGATGACTGTTTCATTGGTATCTGTCTTGTTGAATTCATCGTATCATCACTCGCAAGGCTCTGGCTGAGAAAGAATATACAGGTGGTCCCCGACTTACGAACGAGTTCCGTTCCTACGCATCGTTCGTAACACGAAATTAACGTAAGTCGGAACGCACACCCCAGCCGCCACTGATACACGTACATGTACGGTACTGTAAGTTACCAAGCACTTTGCCTATTCTAACACAGTACCCTACATAATTATCAAAAAACACAAACTGTACAGTACAGTACATTTAGAGACATTCAGTAATTAAATGAAAAAATACAATTTCTTACTGTGAGCTGGTCTCCGCTGCCCGTTCAGCAGCATTTTAGCCTCTCTGTTAGCTCGGTGTCGTCCCTCCAAAAGGCTGTGCAGCTGTTTATCCACGTTTTATCATGTTAGCTCGATGTTCATCCAACATCTGAGGCTACCAGGCAGACATCGAGGCAGACATCGAGGCGAGTTCCAGGCTGCAGCAGGCGTCTCCGCCGCCCGTCGGGTCCATGTCTCCGGTCACGCTCGCTGTCTGCTGCTTCACGCGGTCGGAGCTAACTGAAGCTAACCGCAAAATGGCGGCCGTCGCCGAAAACATAGCTCGGTGTCCAGGGTTAGCGATCGGCGGCTGCTGCTCCGGGCCTGAGACGTCCACAGAGTTCACAGAGCGTTTCCAGCTCATTTATCCGTATGAGGCAGCCTCTTATCGGACACACAGTCCTCCAAAGCCGGCTCTCGAGGCCGGAGCTAACAGAAGCTAACCGCAAAATGGTGGACTCGGCGGCAGTGCTTAACACTGGCGGAAACTGTCAGAAACTACAGGAAACTGCACAAATAGGCCTAAAAATTATAATAATAATTATATTAATAATGATACTTTATTTATAAAGCCATTTAAAACAACCACAGCTGCAACAAAGTGCTGTACTGTACACATGAAATCAAGAACATTTAAACACACACAAAAAATATTATTATTATTATTATTTTTCATATTTTTATTAATATGATGCATTCGTAAAGTCGGATTGCCGTAAGTCGAGGCTATATATATCATTAACTGCGATTTACTACTTGTACTACTATTGTACTACTATTCCTATTTTGCAGGTTTTCACTTATCGCGGGTCTTCAGGGTACAGATCCCCCACGATAAACGAGGGACTACTGTATTGCAAGAAGAAAAATTGATGCTTTTGAACTCTGGTGTTGGAGAAAACTACTGCGCATACCCTGGACATCTCGGACAACAAACAAGATTGTCCTAGACCGTATCAAGCCGAAAATGTCGCTTGAGGGAAAAATTGTCAAACAGCAACTGTCCTTTTTCGGCCACGTTATGCGCGCAAAATCACTGGAGACTTCGATGATGCTGGGCAAAGTGAGCGGGACGAGAAGAAGAGGACGGCAAAGAATACGCTGGCTTGATACAATCAAATCGGCCACCAGCAAGACGATCGCAGAACTCAAAGTAATCGTCGAGGACAAGAACGCTTGGAGAGGACAGATCCATAAAGTGGCCGAAAGTCGACTTCGACTAAATGGCTAATCATCATCACTGTATTGCAAAACTGACAACTATGTAAAAGTTATTAAAATACTGCTTGCATGAACTGCTGTGGAAATTGTTAAAGTTAGTATTATTTTAAGATGACAAGAATCCACTTTGATCTTGACCATGATATTTGTACTGGCTTTTAGCACTTTGGTTCAATAAAAATTAAACAATTTCTTGAAACTGAGGGGATTCTGTCGTACATCAGTGCAGCGTTGGAACCAAAATGCAGGCAGGTAAGTCACAGGGGACCAAGAACTTGACAGAAGAAAACTGTTACGTGACAAGAAGATGGTAAAGAGTATAAGGATCTCTACTATCTGCACTAGCCACACTTTACAGCCTCCTGCGTGGCAAGGTGGTGCTAACAACCTCCAGCTGTTTCCTGTCCTGGGCTGATGAGTTCCAGTACTTCAGTGTGTCCACTTCTCATCACTGGAACATTACATGCCTTATGGTTAAAAACAACTAAGTCTNATTGTGTCTGTTTTTATGATTGACAATGTAAGGTGACCTTGAGTGCCAAGAAAGAAGCCTACAAATAAAATGTATTATTATTATTATTAATTACATCCTTTCAATAATAACGTTTTATCAGGGATTTACCAAAACTATACATTCAAAGAAGGGGAACTTCAAGGGAACTCCCTACTGTTAAGGTGTGATCTGTCAATTTACATGTATGTGTTACCTCAGCTGTGATTAGTTGTGTTTTCTGTCAGAGACTTCAAGGGACTCCCTACTGTTAAGGTGTGATCTGTCAATTTACATGTATGTGTTATTGACTTGTAAGCCTGTATAAAACTTCTCGTTCTCACAGCTTCCATTCAGAATTGAAAAAGACTTCTGGACAGAAGTCGAAACGTTTTCTGTTACAAATAAAGTCCAGTTGATCCTGAATTGAACGCCTTTTTGATTTATCATGTCCTGGATGACTGAGAATCTTCACCAGCATATACATTCAAAGGAAATCAGTTCAAACTGTTTTACCATGGTGTGGATAGAAAGAGAAATGGAGTAGGGGTGGTCCTGAAGGAGGAGTTGGCAAAGAATGTAGTAGAGGTGAAGAGAGTGTCAGATAGGGTGATGTGTCTAAAGGTAGAAGTAGAAGGTCTGATGCTAAACATAGTAAGTGGTTATGCTCCACAGGTTGGATGTGATGGGGAGGAGAAAGATAAATTTTGGAAAGATTTGGATGAAGTGATAGAGAGTATTCCCAGGGAGGAAAGAGTGGTGATTGGAGCAGACCTGAATGGACATGTTGGTGAAGGAAACAGAGGGGATGAGGAAGTGATGGGTAGGTTTGGTGTCAAGGAAAGAAACCAGGAAGGACAGATGGTGGTGGATTTTGCCAAGAGAATGGAAATGGCTATAGTCAATACCTATTTCCAAAAGAGGGAGGAACATAGAGTGACCTATAAGAGTGGAGGAAGGAGTACACAGGTCGATTACATTCTGTGTAGAAGAGGAAACCTGAGAGAGATTGGAGACTGTAAGGTTGTAGCAGGGGAGAGCGTGGCCAGACAGCATCGGATGGTTGTGTGTAGAATGACTGTTGTTGCGAAGAAGAGAAAAAGAGTAAAATCAGAGAAGAAGACCAAATGGTGGAAGCTAAAGAAGGAAGAATGTTGTGAGAAATTCAGAGACGAGCTGTTAAAGGCTCTGGGTGGTAAGAAAGAGCTTCCAAGTGACTGGGCTACTACAGCAACAGTAATTAGAGAGACAGGTAGGAAGGTACTTGGTGTGTCATCTGGACAGAGAATGGATGATAAGGAAACCTGGTGGTGGAATAGTGAAGTGCAGGACGCCATTCAAAGAAAGAGATTAGCCAAGAAGAAATATGACTGTGAGAGGACTGAAGAGAGGAGACAGGAATATAAGGAGATGGGACATAGAGCAAAGAGGGAAGTAGCTAAGGCAAAGCAGAGGGCGTACAATGAGTTATATGGGAGACTGGACACTAAAGAGGGCGAGAAGGACTTGTACCGATTGGCAAGACAGAGGGATCAGGCTGGAAAGGATGTGCAGCAGGTTAGGCTTATTAAAGATGGGAATGGGAATGTTCTAACAAGTGAGGAGAGTGTGATGGGAAGATGGAAGGATTACTTTGAGGAGCTAATGAATGAAGAGAATGAAAGAGAAAGAAGAGTGGAGGTAATAGAAACTGTGGACCAGGAAGTGGGAAAGATTAGTGAGGGTGAAGTCCGGAAAGCTCTGAAAAGAATGAAGAAGGGGAAGGCAGTAGGACCTGATGACATACCAGTGGAGGTTTGGAAATGTCTTGGAGAGATGGCAGTGAGGTTTTTGACTCAAATATTTAATGGAATATTTGAGGGTGAGAAAATGCCTGAAGAATGGAGAAGAAGTGTGCTGGTTCCCATTTTTAAGAACAAGGGTGATGTACAGAGTTGTAGCAACTACAGGGGAATTAAGTTGATGAGCCACACAATGAAGATCTGGGAGAGAGTTGTGGAAGGAAGGCTTAGACAAGAGGTGACTATCTGTGAGCAGCAGTATGGTTTCATGCCAAGAAAGAGCACCACAGATGCCATCTTTGCTTTGAGGATGTTGATAGAGAAGTACAGAGAGGGTCAGAAAGAACTCCATTGTGTGTTTGTGGATTTAGAAAAAGCATATGACAGGGTGCCAAGAGAGGAGGTGTGGTATTGCATGAGGAAATCTGGAGTGGCAGAAAAGTATGTTAGACTGGTACAGGACATGTATGAGCAGCAGGACATGTATGAAGACAGCAGGACAGTGGTGAGATGTGCTGTGGGAGTGACAGATAGCTTCAAGGTGGCGGTGGGATTGCATCAAGGATCGGCTCTGAGCCCCTTCTTGTTTGCTCTGGTGATGGACCGACTAACAGATGAGGTCAGGCAGGAATCCCCATGGACTATGATGTTTGCAGATGACATTGTGATCTGTGGTGAGAATAGGGAACAGGTGGAAGAGAACTTGGAGAGGTGGAGGTATGCACTTGAAAGAAGAGGAATGAAAGTCAGCCGTAGTAAGACAGAGTACATGTGTGTGAATGAGAGGGAGGCCAGTGGAACAGTGAGGCTACAAGGAGCAGAGGTCACAAAGGTGCAGGACTTCAAGTACTTGGGGTCCACTGTCCAGGAAAATGGGGAATGTGGTAAAGAGGTGAAGAAGAGAGTCCAGGCAGGATGGAGTGGATGGAGAAAAGTTTCAGGAGTGATTTGTGACAAAAAGGTGTCAGCAAAGGTCAAAGGAAAAGTTTACAAGACAGTGGTGAGACCAGCTATGTTGTATGGTCTGGAGACAGAGACATGGACAAAAAGACAGGAGAAAGAACTGGAAGTAGCAGAAATGAAGATGCTGAGGTTCTCCTTAGGAGTGACAAGGATGGATAAGATCAGGAATGAGATCATCAGAGGTACAGCACATGTTGAACAACTGGGAGATAAAGTTAGGGAGGCCAGACTGAGATGGTTTGGACATGTCCAGAGGAGGGACAGTGGGTATATTGGTAGAAGGATGTTAGAAATGCAGCTGCCAGGAAAAAGACAAAGAGGGAGACCAAAGAGGAGATATATGGATGCAGTTAGAGAGGACATGAAGGTAGTTGGAGTGAGGACAGAGGATGCAGAGGACAGAGTGAGGTGGAGGAGGATGACTCGCTGTGGCGACCCCTGAAAAGGGAAAAGCCGAAAAAAGAAGAAGAAGAAGATACATTCAAAGGAAAAAAATATATACCGCCAATGCAAAACTGTATTTGAGCATGTCTGAGAGAGAAGAAGTGTTGTGGCGAGTCTGTTTTTTTTAGATCAACTCGTCCTTCAACGATTTTGAACGAGTGATTCATGTTTTTATTTCCTCTCAGCTGGATCGCTGTAACTTTCTGAGTGTTGGTGACAGTCAGGCCAGCTTCTCAGGTGGTTCAGAACTGCAGCTCGTCTTTTAACACAAATAAAGAAACGGGAACAAATCTCCTCTGTGCTGCTTCCTGTCACTGGCTCCCTGTTCGTTTTTCCATTTTAAAGTTTTTTTGATGGCTTTTAACAGGCTATTCAACTGGCGGCCTGTGGGCCGCAACCTCAGTCCGACAAACTTTAATCACTGGATGTCCGGCCCCTGAGCGGCTGCTGCTGCAGTTTTGTGTGTCCTCCAAACCGCTTAGATCTAATCATCATTTGTCTTCAGTCATCCTGAGGTCCAGGCTGGTCCACATTCCTATTGTCTTGATGTGGCATGAAAAGCAACAGTTTTTCTCCATTTATTTTATTTTATTTATTTATTTATTTATTTATTTATTTATTTATTCATTTATTCATTATAATAATGAGATACAACAATTAACATATATTTAATTGGAGAGAGAAAAAATATATAAAAATATTTACAATAATGAAATACAACAATTAACATATATGTAATTGGAGAGAGAAAAATTATATAAAAATATTTACAATAATGAAATACAACAATTAACATACATCTAATTGGAAAAGAAAAAAACATATAAAGAAAATAATATATAAAATATAAAATGAAAGGTAGCAGATGAAGAAAATATCTTATTAAATCTGCTCCTTATTTATCCAATAAGAATTTAGACAAATTTTTCAATAAATAATAATAAGTAAATAACTCATTTAATTTTCAATTACAGTATATATTACTCATTTAAATACTGTACATTCATTTATATTTGTTTAATAATTCTACCTTAACCAGTTTCTTAAGGACAATGATTGATTTGGCTTCCTTAACATCTGTCTTTAAGTTATTCCACAATCCTACTCCCTGAATTAAGGTAGTTCTTCCCTTCAAACTCTAAATTGTGGTTTTATAAATACATCTTTCCCTTTGAGATTGTAACAGCTTGATCTTTTCACAAAATACGTTTGGATATTTGATGGTAGTGCATTTGGTTTTAGCTACATAAGTAACAAAATGTTATAATCCACCAAATCATAGAACTTCAGCAATTTCATTTGATAAAATAATTGACTTGATGGGTGACAGTAAATGTGTCTTGTGTTTTGTTTTTTACTCTTTTGTGCACAGTGCTTTTGCTAAAGGCAGTTTTTTGTTATTTTTATTGTATAAATAAATTGGTTTGAGTCAATGTTTTTATATTTTACATTTTTTTAACTAATATTATTTTCCATTACGTAAACAACCATTAGAATAAAAAAAAACTGGTGATTCTTTTGTAAGTGAGCAAACTTACCAAATGAGCCAAGTGAGAAATCATTATTTACCTGGACGTTCAGACAGATTAACGCTGACACTAATCTGCTCGGTGAGTAAGAGGTTTACCAGCAAAGTGCTGCAGCCAACTGTCACACTGCAGCCGCAAAAGTCCATTAACTGCATTAACATGAGGCAAGGTGGCACAACTGGTAGAGCTGCTGCCTCTCAGCGAGCAGGTCCCCGGTTCAAATCCCGGTCCGGGGGCCTTTCTGGGTGGAGTTTGCATGTTCTCTCCGTGCATGCGTGGGTTTTCTCCGGGTGCTCCGGTTTCCTCCCACAGTCCAAAAACATGCATGTTAGGCTGATTGGTAACTCTAAATTGACCCTGGGTGTGAGTGAAACAGGTCCCCGTAAATGAGTCCCCGTGGCTCAACGAGGCTAGCCTGTATAAATAAAGGTTGAATGAAAACTGAGCAACTCCTACACTGACTGAAGTATTTAATCCCTCCCTTCATCAACCAAACAGGCTCGCTCCTTACAGATCATCAGTACTCAGAGAGTAACGGGTGATCACTAGGTTGTGTATCTTTCACCGTGTGCACAAGTTTTATAGTTTACTTTTCAATCTTTCATTTTTAGATTAAACTGTTGTATCTGTTGGTTAAATGTTTTCCACCTGTTATTATTCTGAGTTTTCTTTAAACGGTTGTTGAGTTGTCTCCTGCTGTGTTAACTGTCCCATTTTAAATGTCGTGTCCAATTAATTATTAACATTTGGGTTTGTGTTGTTATCTTTTGCATTTATCAATAATTCAGACACAACTTTACTTTCCCCATGGAACAATTAGACAGACAGCACGACACGGCAGCGCTCCGTGTCCAACCACCTCTGCAGGACGTCACAGCTCATCCGTTAACTGTTCTACTTTGTTCTTGTTGTTGCTCAAGGCAAATAGGTTCAAATTTTGTTGTCATAAGATTGTTTTCCGGGACTTTAATTATAAATTTTGAAGGTGAAGATTCTCAGTCATCCAGGACATGATAAATTCAAAGAACGTTCAATACAAAAACAACTGGACTTTATTCGTAACGGAAGACGTTTCACTCTTCATCCGAGGAGCTTTCTCAATTCTTGCCTTCTGTTACAAATAAAGTCCAGTTGTTTTTGTATTGAACGTTTTTTGAATAATTTTGAACTATTTAGACCTTCAGTGCTTTTGTTTTAAATTTAAATATGGACAGTCTGTCATTTTGTAAAAAAAAAAAAAAAAGACCTACTTCTCCCATTACAGGTACATGTGCTTTTCTGTGTCAAAACTTTGATCTCTTCTTTACGGAAGGGTATTGCTGTCATCCATGAAATAATATTTTTTGAGCTTATGTAGTAAAAACGTGATACGTATGTAGTAATAACGTGATATTATGTAGTAATAACGTGATATTATGTAATAATAACGTGATACGTATGTAGTAATAACGTGATAATAGGTAGTAATAATGTAATATTATGTAGTAAAAATGTGATATTATGTAGTAAAAATCATATGTATCACGTTTTTACTACATAATATCACGTTATTACTACATAATATCACGTTATTACTACGTATCACGTTTTCACTACATAAGCTCAAAAAATATTATTTCATGGATGACAGCAATACCCTTCTGTACTTCTTTGCCTCCATAGTGATAATGGTACTAAATGGGGATAGGGAGAGATGTAAATGTGATTTTTGTGTAGCATGGACACAAGGCCCCAAGTTCCTGAAAGCAGACCACCATGAGGTGAAAGATGTACACAACTGAAAGAAAGCAGACGTTTCCATCCACCAAAAGAAAAGACACAAAAAACATTTTTCTCACTGTCTGACGTTAAATCAAAGTTGGGGTCAGTTTGGGTTTCCTTCCACAAGTTTCGCACAATGGTTTTCTGTAATTTTGTCCCATTCCTGCTGCCAGAGCTGGTGGAACACAATCAGGTCTGAAGGTTCACACACTTTTTAAGCTCTGCTCACAAATATTATTTAGAGTTTGGGCATAAAATAAAAAAAACAATACAAAACATTGACTTTGATGTCCTTGAGCCATTTTCTAACTAATTTGGCAGTTTGCTTGGGTTTAAAGCAACCACTAGTTAACACAAGCCAGCTGGCTGACATGATGCAGAGAAGGAAGGCAGACACAGTATATTATGTGTGCAAACGACCAAGTGGAAGTGCAACAGGGCTTGCAGAATCATGGTAGGCTTCAAGTTTTTGTAGACGGGATAGAAGGAGATGCAATGTAGAGCAAAGAGGGAGGTAGAAAAGATAAAACAGAAGGTGCATGAAGTGTTTTACAAGAGACTGGACACTTAAGTGAGATAGAAGGACTTGTATTGACTGGTGAGACAGAAGGATCAGCCTAGAAAGGATCTGCAGCAGACTAGGCTTGGTAAAGATAAAAATGGTAATGTGTGATGGGAAGATGGGAGGAGTACTTTGAGGAACTAATAAATTAAGAACATGATTTGTTTTGGAAGAAACGATTTTGAGAAACTTAACTGTCGTAAAACAGAACAGGTTCAGTTTGATCTGTGTTCAGATAGTTAGGAAAAATACCCTGATGCACGCTCAATAATCCAGGTAGAAAAATCTAAAAAAAAAAGCTAAGTCTGATCCTCTGGACATTCAAAAAACAAAACAAAACAAAACAAAACAAAATTGTAGAAACGTTTCGTTTTTCGTCTGAAAGACTTCCTCAGTCTGAGCTGCTGTATTCAGCTCAGTCTTATAAATAGCACCCTCTCACAGTGGATCAACCAGTTGGCTGATGACAGCCGAAACCAGCTGCTCACATGATCAAGGAGGACCATCAGCCTAACGATGGATCGTTAGCACCCTGATGGTTGTTTGCTATTCACAGAGGGCTGAGTGATACTAGCAATAACAGCATTGTAAGAGGGGGACAGTTGAACCCGGAGGCCTCCACCTCTGTTTAATGATGGACGGTTTCTTTTCACAAAGATGGCCTCCTTTACTCCTCTCTCAAACCATCGTTCCTCTCTATCAAGGATGTGAACATCTTCATCCCTGAAAGAGTGACCGCTGGCCTGGAGATGAGTGTAGACTGCAGAGTCCTGACCTGATGATGTTGATCTTCTGTGCTGGGCCATCCTTTTGGCCACTGAGCTGAATACAGCAGCTCAGACTGAGAAAGTCTTTCGGACTAAAGACGAAACGTTTCTACAATTTGTTTGTTTTGTTTTGTTTTTTGAATGTCCAGAGGACCAGACTTAGCTTTTTTAGAGTTAGGAAAAAAGTTTTATTTTTATACAGTGTATGCATTAAGGTTCACTTCTATTTTCAGCTGCATTCAGGTGTATCTGTGGCCATTAGTACAGAATTGTGTATCAGACTGACCAGGGTGCAGAATCTTTCAGGTGGGTTTCCACATGTGATCCCAGGTGGGTCGACTCTGATCTGCATGAACTCCTTCATGTTGGTTGCGGGGGGCTGACAGGCAGAGAACTTCCATTCTGGCCCCACCCCTGAATTGCGTCGGGAGCGGCACATTTCAAACTGATTGCTGCTCTGAGTCCAGCACCATGGCAGCAAGACAGTGAGGAGAACAAAAAACTGAATGGACCAGTACGGGGACCAGTTAAAAGAGGCCATTGTGCAGTCACTCAGACAGGAAGTTCATTGGGATCATCATTTGTCTCTCTACAAGCTCAGCTCCTCCACTAATGCTTCAACCAAAAAGGTGTTCAATGTGAAGTTGTCATGACTGCCAGGTGAGCATAAAACTCCCAGTCAACAATAGCATGTCCTGCCCATATTGGTCCTGAAACAAAACGACAAAACAGAATCAAATTTCAATTGAGATGCTTCATTGACAGTTTGTCATTTTTACACTGTGACAATAACTGCCCCTATCAAATTTCCACGATAACACAGCCACAGTGAAAGTGTTGTAAAGGGTTTAGAGGGGGGTCAGTTTAATACTGACCTCCTTTTTACCTTAATTTACTTATTCAGATTGAATAGTAATTTCACGGATTCTCTTCTTTTTCAGTTTATTCAATATTTCTGTGATCTTTGTGATGGATAAAGAACCATAGCCATTAAGTGACAGTAAACGTTGACTTTAGTTGGTATGCCAGAAGACACTACCATTTATTTAAAATAAATCACTAAATCAACATCATTACACTTGATTGGCAGGGTTTCACCTTCTTGCGATTTAACACACATCACACACTTGATTTAACACAACAGACATAAATACTAGATGTTAAACATATTTAGTCTGAGGGCTCTTCAGCTTAAAATAGTTTCCAGCTTAGATTGAGAGGGAAAAGAATAGGAGGAAGATGGTTTAAAGGAAATTATCTTGAGCATGTTACCAAAGTGACACTTCTCATCCGACTTCTGCTAAAATCCAGGTACGTTTTGTAAACAGCTCTTTACCTTTTGACGACCGCCTGGTAAGAGAAGACCTTGTAGCCTTTCAGATGCACGGGTCCTCGTGGGAACCAGTACCTCTGAGCAGGTTATTCGTTTACGTTTTCCAACGTCTCCTGGGTTCTGCTTGGTCATCAGAAAATATGTCAGCTTCAGGCCTCTGACTTCAAGATAAGCTTATTCCAGGAAGGA
>JBBPBX010025000.1:18261-39228 GCA_038048925.1 Garcialebias charrua | reverse complement strand
TGCTGAGCCCCCTTCTATTCACCGTGCTAACACACGACTGCACACCATCGTACAGCTCCAACCACTTCATCAAGTTTGCGGACGACACAACAGTGGTGGGTCGCATCAGCAACAACGATGAGACGGACTACAGGGATGAGGTAAGCCGCCTGGCCTTGTGGTGTGGACACAACAATCTCACTCTCAACGTGGAGAAGACAAAAGAGATTGCTAGCACTTTGAGATTTTTATTAATGAAAAGTGCATTATGAATTTAATTCATTATTATTATTATTATTATTATTGTTGTGGACTTCAGGAAGAGGGATGCCCAACATGCCCCTCTGACCATCAACAACACCACAGTGGAGAGAGTGGACAGCACCAAGTTCCTGGGAGTGCACGTCTCAGAGGACCTGTCCTGGAGCAGGAACACTGCATCACTGGCCAAGAAGGCTCACCAGCGCCTCTACTTTCTCCGCAAGCTGAATAGAGCTGGAGCTCCAACCCCCATCATGTGCACCTTCTACAGGGGCGCCATAGAAAGTGTCCTGACCAGCTGCATCACGGTGTGGTATGGTGCATGTACTGCATCCTGCCGAAAGAGCCTCCAGCGTATAGTGAGAGCAGCTGAGAAGATTGTCGGCACCTCCTTGCCCTCACTACAGGACTTACACAGCAACCGCCTCACTCGGAAAGCCCTCTGCATGGCAGGTGATCCCACACACCCACTACACAGCTGCTTCAGCCTGTTGCCATCGGGGAGGAGACTGAGGAGTCTCCAGGCTCGAACCAGCAGACTGAGAGACAGCTCTGTTCATCAGGCAGTCAGGATGCTTAACACCAGTGGTGGGCATATGAACGCTAGGTAGCGCTAAAGCGCTAATCCGCTTACAGTGGACCTAAACTTTTTGTCAGCGTTTTTGTGAATTGACTAACTTTTATAATTCATAAGCGGATTTGTGCTATTTTTATTTAAAATGCAGTACCGCTAATAACTAATTATCTATCAGTAAAAACCAATAAACTTATTTACAAGCTCTTATGCTGCTTGTTTTACCTTTTTCCCCACCGTAAACAGCAGAGAGGAGGAAGGGTGTGAGGGGGAGGGGGGCAGAGCTGAGAACAGACTCGGATCTACCATGTAGGTAAATGCCTGGGGGTCCCATTTCAGCAGTGGCCCCGGCCCCGCCTCGCCCCGTGCAGTCACCTACATCACTAACATTGATCCTGCTTGTTAATGTACATTTAACATAAAAATAATTATAGTTACGATGAAAACGATCATTAAATACGCAATTAAAAAAACGGTCGATTTCTTTATCCCCCTACTAAAAATGGACTATTCCATCTTGACATCTTCCGGGTCACTCAGAGGTGAACTCGGGGGCTAATTCTGTGGCTACTGTTTGTGCTGGGTACTTGGATAAATCCGTAGAGAACCCCGCTGTTTCAAGCCAAATTAACGTGGCCGGATGATTTTATTGTGTGTTTTGTGTCGACCATTTGACGGTGAGTCGTTATTTTTATGTATTTTAGTTACTTTTCATTAAATCTGTTGACTACCTATAGACGCTAACTCTGTGTCTGCCTGTTGGTAGTGCTGGGTTACTAATGGATAAATCCGTAGAGAACCCCGCTGTTTCAAGCCAAATTAACGTGGCCGGATGATTTTATTGTGTGTTTTGTGTCGACCATTCGACGGCGAGTCGTTAGTTTCATGTATTTGGGTTACTTTTATGTATAAATGCGGTGGCGACACACCCGTGTATTTGAGATTTAAACGTGGTTTTAGGGATTAAAAGATCATTCTATTTTTTGTTAATTTCGTGGCCGAATAGAATATATGTACGTAAAGTATTACCGTATTTTCCGGTGTATAGGTCGCACCTTTTTATGTTTTTTCAAGGCCTGCGACCTATACTCAGGTGCGACCTATATATGGCTTGTTATCACTTTCGGTGAAACAAATTTTTAAATCCAGCTCATTTCACAATTACGTTCATTTATTAAGGAAAAGTTCAGCTCAGACATATATTTGCTATAATTTTTATCAAACAAATAATTGTTTTTAAGTGTTAATCTTCTTAAAAGCCTTGCTGTGCGCTCCTGTGGCAGACATTTGCAGCAGAGCTAAACGTAGGTGCGACCTATACACCAGTGCGACCTATCTAGGGATTTTTCCAATCTATTGGTGATAATTGGACAATGCGACCTATACACAGGTGCGACCTATACACCAGAAAATACTGTATATTAAATAAATCCTTTGATTTTTGTAATTTCATCCTTTTAGGATCATTTTTGTTACTTTTCAGTTGGCAGTGTAGTGCAAATATTGATAACGCTGCCGGCTATATATAAATATATATATATATATATATATATATATATATATATATATATATATATAAATATATATATATATATATATATATATAATATAGAAATATATAAATAGCGGATTAGATTAGCTTCCCCTAATTTTCATAAGACATTTGTGCTTTTGAAATTGTGGACCTAAAAAAATTAATAAGCGTTTTAGAAATTGTGGAACTAATTTTTTAATTAGCGTTGCCCAGCTTTGCTTAACACTCTGCCTGCTCTGCCTCCCCTCCCATTTGAACTGCCTTAACACAAAAAACTTTCACACATTACCACACAACACAAAGTTTTTAACACTGGACTCTGTGTCATCAAACGGGTTATTCACTAAACTCTCGGTCATGTGCTCATTCAGTTTGCACTACTTCTCATATTTGCACTAATGTTTGTATTACATTACTGCCTATAGTCATACTACTGTTTACATTTACTGTTGACATTTATTACTACTGTTTACATTTATTACTACTGTTTACATTTATTACTACTGTTTACATCTAGACTTTTTATATCTACACTACTGCTGATATACAGTATATATTCTTTTTACTAGCCTTATTGCATAATGCCACTTTGTTTCTATACCAATATCAACTACCTCATACATATACTGTGTACATTAACCCCATATGCTGCTTTGTCACTCTTTACAAATGTCAAATGCCAGAACCTTCATTTATTTTATAGATATACTTTTTATACTTTATACTTCGGGACAGTATTACACTCTATTTCATTTTTGGTGTTGGTGAAACTTTTTATACTTTTATACTACTATGGAAAACTACTATGAAAAAACTCAGGACAGTATTACACTCTATTTCATTTTATGATTATGTTTATTAAATGTTGGTGTTTTGGTGTTGGTGAAACTTTTTATACTTTTTTACTACTATGAAAAACTACTATGCAAAAAACTCAGGACAGTACTAAACTTTTATTATTTCATTTTATGCTTGTTTATTAATTGTTTAGTGTTTAAATGGTTACTGTTGCACCGAGGGACTGAGAGAGAAATGCAATTTCAACCCTGTGTATGTCCTGTACATATTGCAGTTCTGACAATAAAGTTGACTTTGACTTTTTGACTTTGAAATACACGTGCACAAATAACCTGCTGTGGACGAATCAGTCAACATGATTACACGGATCAGCAGTGAATGTGATTGTTGAGACTTTCTTATCACTCTAATGCTGCATTCATATGCAGACCATTTCCAAAAAAATTGAATATCACGGAAATGTTGTTTAACTTCCTTAATTCCATTCAAAAAGTTGATCTTTAACAGATGATAGATTCAGGGCCCACAATTTAAATGATTTCAAGCATTTATTTGTTTATTTTTACATAATTTGAGCTTCCAGCTCATGAAACCCACAAAAACAGGATAAAAAAAAATTGGAATACTGTGGAGAAATCAGCCCACACTAATCAGTTTTTGCAGAAATAAAACAAAGAAATTAGGATCACAACAAATCAATCAAAATATGGTACTTTCAAAACGATATGTCAATCTTCTGGAATTCCTTTGCCTTAATCACTGCCTCGATGAGACGTGGCATTGAGGCAATCAGCCTCTGGTGTTAACTGGGAGTTAGGGAAGCCTAGATTTCCTTGATGCTTCCTGTCATCTCTTCTTTGTTGTTGGGTCTGGTGCCCCTCATTTTCCTCTTGAGAATACCACATAGATTCTCAATGGGGTTTAGGTCCGGCCAGTTGGCTGGCCAGTCAAGCACTGTGGGATGGACATCAAACCAGGTTTTGGTGCTTCTGGTGGTATGGGCAGGGGCCATGTCCTGCTGGAAGATGAAATCTACTTCTCCATACAGATCCTCAGCAGAAGGAATCATGAAGTCCTCAAAAACATTCTGGTAGACTGTTGTGGTGACCTTGGATTTCAGAAAGTAGAGTTTACCAACACCTGCATCGGACATGTCACCCCAAATCATGACTGACTGTGGATATTTCACACTGGACCTCAAGCAGTATGGGTTCTGTTCCTCAGCCTTCTTCCTCCAAACCCTTGGACCTTGATTTCAGAATAAAAGGAACACATTATTTTTGTCGAAAAAGAGGACAGGAACCCAACAGTTTTAGCCTATCTCCCAGATGCGTCTGAATGTGGTGGTTTTTGAAGCTGTGACTCCCGCCTCATTCCGCTCTTTCTGGATCTCTGCCAGATTCTGGAATCTTCTCTGTATGATAATCCGCTGAAGCCCACGGTCATCTCTTTTGCTGGTGCATCTTCTCCTGCCACATTTTGCCCTTCCACTAGACTTTCCATTGATATGCTTGGACACAGCACTCTGTGAACAGCCAGCCTCCTTAGCTACAAACTTTTGTAACTTACCCATCCTATGGTGATGGTCTTCTGGCCAGTTATGTCCGCAGTCTTCCCCATATCGAACCAAACTGAGACAATTGAACCAAACTGAATCAATTTAACGACAACTGGGGAAACCTGTGCAGGTGATTTGAGTTTAGTACTTTGTAGATGATTAGTGTGTCACACCCAGTTTAAAACATTCATGCCCTGCAAAATTTGGGCTGATGTCTTCACATTATTCAAACTTTTTTTTTATCCTGTTTTCTTGGGTTTCATGAGCTGGAAGCCCAAATTATGTGAAAATGAACAAATAAATACTTGAAATTGGCCTTGAATCTATCATCTATTAAATATTAACTTTTTGAATGGAATTATGGAAGTTAAAAAACTTTTCCATGATATAAATTTTTTTTGGAAAGGGTCTGTAGATGCGACGTTTGAGCCTTACCAGATTTACTGAGTTATTGGTAAAAACACATTTCTAACTTGGTTTTCTTACAGTAACCCCTATGTATATGCACATACATTTAAAATACATACAATTACCAGTAGGCTACTGGTGTTTTCTTCCTCTGCTAAAAATTCAGGAAAACATTTTTCTGGTAGTTTTTCTGCAAGAAGAAATTGTAATTTTGTAATCTGTACAGCAGAAGTAAGTATAAAAATGGTTTGATTATTCTTCTGTTGTAAAACAGGAGAAAATAAAATTTCCAGTACTTTTTTCCTCTGCTAAAACTAACATAAAATATATTTTTACTCCTTTTTAGGAGAATAGAGGAAGAAAACACCAAAAAATACGTTTATTCCACCCGCTTCGCTGTTTATTCAATAGTTTTTGCAAAGGAAGAATAATCTAACCATTCTAAGTACGGTAGTTTATTTCAAATGTACACACACACACACACACACACATACACAAAAAAGGAATTTTTTTTTTTTTCAGATTGTTTTCCACAATAATTTTTTTTAAATTTTAATTTAATAGATTCTATAGGTGAAATAAACATTAACAATGATCATTTTCTTCCTTTTTTTACTTGCCCATATACTACATATACACACAAAAATATATATATATACAAGTATATATTATACATATACGGCATAATATCTTTTACCTGTTGTGAGATTTACCTTTGTGTCCTAGTTGGGCTACTGTAAGGGGGTTGCCAGGAGCGGGAGGAAGAGCGCGGGGTGGGGGTCATTCAGAGAATGCACTTGACATGTACGCACACACCTACTGTTTGACAATAAAGTAGTTTACGTCCAGTGATACTGCGTCTTAGTGTCCCATCACATGACATGGTGTCAGAAGTAAGGACTTCACGCCAACATCGAAAAGAGGATGGCTAAGTTTGGACCTCCGGAGCAGTTTGACTTCACACAGCCAGCAGAGTGGCCAATATGGCGGCAGAGATTCTCCCGCTTCCGAGTCACTTCAAAACTCGATAAAGAGAGTGGTGAAGTGCAGGTAAACTCGCTCCTTTATTCGATGGGGAGAGATGCTGAACCAATATATGGCTCATTTGTGTTTCCAGCAGCTACAGAGGCTAGACCAAATCCTCAGTTTGACTTTCAAAGTCAAAGTCAAAAGTCAAAGTCAACTTTATTGTCAGAACTGCAATATGTACAAGACATACACAGGATTGAAATTGCATTTCTCTCTCAGTCCCTCGGTGCAACAGTAACCATTTAAACACTAAACAATTAATAAACAAGCATAAAATGAAATAATAAAAGTTTAGTACTGTCCTGAGTTTTTTTGCATAGTAGTTTTCCATAGTAGTAAAAAAAGTATAAAAAGTTTCACCAACACCAAAACACCAACATTTAATAAACATAATCATAAAATGAAATAGAGTGTAATACTGTCCTGAGTTTTTTCATAGTAGTTTTCCATAGTAGTATAAAAGTATAAAAAGTTTGTATAAAAGTATAAAAACTTTGATCTCGTGGTGAAGAAGTTTGATGAACATTTTGTCCCTAAGAAGAATGTTATACATGAGCGCGCCTGTTTTCACAGAAGGAGCCAAAGGGCCGGTGAGACAGCTGAAGCTTTTGTGCGGGGTCTGTACGAGCTCGCACAGCACTGTGAGTTCAGTGGCAGCAAAGATGAACAGATCCGGGACCGAATAGTTATTGGACTAAGTGATAAAGAGGTCTCACAGAAACTACAGCTGGAGGTGGATCTAACACTGGAGAGAGCAGTACAATTAGTGCGCCAGAGCGAACAAGTTAAATAACAGATGGCAGAGCGAGTAGAAAGTACTGTGAATGAGGTGAAAAATCAACATTACAGCAGCACAAGGCGGAGCTGAAACAAACCATACCAGGCACAAGAGCACAAGCATGGGCAAAGTAAACAAAGCTGTCAAAGATGTAACAGGGGACATGATAAAAGAGAGAGCGGCCTAGCCCAAAATAAAAGGTGCAGGAAATGCAACAAGATGGGACACTTTGAAGTTGCATGTAAAACTAAAATGCTAAAAGAAGTCAGGTCTGAGATTCAGATGAGGATTCATTTTTCATAGGAGAGCTTTTCCTGGGAGCTGCAACTACCGGTACATCAAATTCAACAGTCATTGAGGAGTCAAGCTCAGATCCAGATTGGGACATCAAGCTACTCGTGAATGGCAGTCTGGTTGATTTTAAAATTGATACCGGAGTTGATACTACTGTTATGAAGGAAACAACTTTCATGAAGCTACAGCAGAGACCTAAACTTATGTTTATGTTTATTAAATTTGTTCATTTTTTACAAAAGAAACAATACAAGACAATCTCATAAATGATAGTGTACAAAATATAAAAAAATAAAAGGTAGCAGAAAGAAGAATACATCTTATTATATCTGCCCCTTACTTCCAACAATCAGATTAAACAACAATAATCAACCATGTAAACAATAATAATCTTCAACCAACTTTTTCCAACAAACAGATTAAACAATAATAATCTTCAACCAACAATACAAAATGACTAACTCTTTCTAATTTTCTAACTAATACAATACACATTACAGGTAGTCCCCGACTTACGAGCGAGTTCCGTTCCTGCGAGTTGCTCGTAACACGAAAATTCGTAAGTTGGAACACGAAGCACGTGTTCTCGTAAGTCCGGATTTTCGCTCGTAAGTTGGAACATTTATGCTAGCGCTACTACGAACACTCGTTTTTCATCAAAAACGTTCATATTAGTTCATAAACATGGTCGGAAACGTGTTTCCAAACGGTTAGTTAACACACTTTCATCTAAAAACACAAAAAAGTGCTGTATTTTTTACAAATTTACTTCTCTTTCGCCAGCTCGTAAGTCCGGGACCTCGTATGTAAGAGCGCTCGTAAGTCGGGGACTACCTGTACGCTATTTCATATATATTTAAAAAAAATAAATAAACTGACCCAGTCCAGGCAAACAGTGTACAGTCCTGGGGGTAAAGTCAGGTGTGTGGGTAAATTTCTTGCCACTACATTGTATAAAGGGCAAAAATACCATTATTGGGTTACAGTTATAAAAGGGCAATATGCAAGCAATCTGCTAAGCAAAACTGTGGCAAAGCACATGGGACTAGTCACTAGAGTAAACAAAATTAATTGTGACCTAATAAAGGACGTGTTTGGGGAAATGGACTACTGAACTATAAACCTGTAAAAATAGAGTTAACTGATGACACAGTGCCATACAGTGTGAGCACACCACGCAGGGTCCCATTTCCACTCCTCCCAAATGTGGAAAAAGAAATAAAGTGCATGCTCATCCTTGGTATTATAGAAGAAGTTACCGGGGCAATAGACTGGTGTGCACTAATGGTGACCGTACCAAAGCGCAATAAAGATGAGATCAGAGTGTGTGTTGCTCTAAAACGTCTGAATAAGGGTGTCAAACGTGAACGATACATCCTGCCCACATTGGAAGATATAGCTCCCAAGTTAGCCGGGGCTAAAGTGTTCTCCACCTTGGATGTGTCCAACGGGTTCTGGCAAATTCTACTGGTTTCTAGCTACCAGAAACTGACCACATTCATAACTCCGATGGGCAGGTTTTTGCTTTAAGCGCCTGCCATTTGGCATTACATCAGCACCCGAGATCTTCCAGAGGTTGATGAGCATGTTACTCAAAGACTTAGATGGGACTGTTGTTGTGATGGATGACATACTTGTGTTTGGATCAAACAAAGAGGAGCATGACCATCGCCTGGATGCAGTTCTACAGACAATCAAAGCATCAGGCCTCAAGCTCAACAGGGCCAAGTGCCACTTCAGAAAAGGGGAGCTACGGTTCTTTGGGCATATCATCAGTGCGGACGGTGTGAAACCCGATGACAGCAAAGTGGAGGTGATCGCTAAGATGTCCAGCCCCACAAATGTGGAACAACTCAGGTAGGTACTTGGACTGATAAACTATGTGAGTAAATTCCTGCTAGGCCTGTCCACCATGTTGCATCCACTCACCAATCTACTCAGAAAAGAGCCTGCATGGGTGTGGGGTGAGTCTCAGGAGCAAGCATTCAGCAAAACAAAAACAATGCTCGCATCAGCGCCAGCACCGACCAACAGTTGTCAGTGCAGACGCCAAAAGTTATGGCCTGGGTGCTGTACTGTTACAGGACCACGACGGGGAGTTGCGGCCCATTGCCTTCTGTTCACGCATACTCACAGATGCAGAGAAAAGATAGTCGCAGATTGAAAAAGAGTGTCTGGCATCTGTTTGGGTCTGTGAACGTTTTGCCAGATACATTCAAGGGATGGGCCACGTGCGTCTACAAATGGATCATAAGCCATTAGTTCCTTTAATAAACTCATATGACCTCGACAAAACACCACTGAGATGTCAGAGACTGTTAATGCGCCTGATGCGATTTAATGTTGTTGCTGAACATGTTTCTGGTAAACAGTTAGTGGTGGCAGACACACTCTCAAGACACCCGCTGCAAGAAAACTGCCAGTCTGACATTGAGAGTCAAGTCAAGGCTTATGTGAACAACGTAGTTGCCAGCAAGCCTATAAAGTCACAGAAATTGGAGGAAATCCACAGAGCCACCCAGATGGACACAGAAATTCAAAAGGTAATCACTTTCATCAGAAAGGGTTGGCCTCAGAGAATGGCAAAGAGTTCACCGCTGTAAGGCTTCTATGCAGTCAGAAGCCATCTTTCAGAGTCAGAGGGTCTAGTGCCCTACCACGATCGCATTGTAATCCCACAGAACTCAGACCGAATGTTTTAGATCAACTACATGAAGTTCACCAAGGACTGACTAAAAGTCAAGAGCAAGCTAAATTAACGGTGTGGTGGCCCAATACAGTATTGGAATTCAAATTACAACCAAAGTGAGATCATACAACTTTGCAGAGAGCACAAACCCGCACAGAGACGTGAACCACTAGTGCCTACACCCTTGCCCAATGGCCCCTGGCAGAGGATTGCAGTTGACCTGTGTGAGTTTGAGGGTAAGAATTTCCTTGTAGTTGTTGATTATTTTTCAAGAGACATTGAGATTGCTCCCCTCACTACCACTACAAGCAGGCAGGTCATCAGCAAGCTTAAAAACATGTTTGTGAGATGGGGAATCCCGCTGAAATTAGTCAGCGACAACAGAACACAGTTCACATCATCAGAGTTCCAAGACTTTAAACAGATTCACCCACAGAACATTGAGTCCTCATTATCCACAGTCAAATGGGGCTGCCGAAAGAGCAGTCCAAACAGCTAAGTACATCCTTAAACAGGCTGACCCCTGCTTGGCTTTAATGAGCTATTGCTCTACACCAATCACATCAACCGGCGCGAGTCCAGCTCAGCTTATGACAGGACGCCAAATCCGTACCACTGTTCCAGCTCTATAAAAAACATTGTTGCCCTGTCCAGTCAATCAGGACATGGTGTATCAAAAGGATGCTGCAGCTAAAGACTCATAAATTATTCTGCAACTGAAGACATTCAGCTCGTCCACTTCCTGAGCTGCAACCAGGTCAGAAAGTTAAAGTGAAACTTGATGGAGACCAAGGATGGACAACGCCAGCCAAAGTCATCAGTAAGACCAGAGAGCCAAGATCCTACTTGGTGGAGATGGCCAACGGGAATGTGTTCCGCCGAAACAGACGACACCTTCAGGCGGTCCCAGGGACAGCTGATACAGATGAGCAACACACTGTTCCAGCTACACCACAGCAGGACTGTACAACTACAGAAGTGGTGACTCCCCAGAAACCACCAGAAAGGCAGCCACCGCCAGACCCTGTTCCAGGCTCTCCCCTTGGGTTAACAACACCCGTGAGAGTGACTTCAAGAGGGCGGGAGATAAAAGTGCCACTTAGATTTAGAGACTAATAGAGACTCATATTTAAAGGGCAGAATAATCCCCTAGGCCTATTTTATTCTGAAAAAAAAGAGGGGAGATTTTGTGAGATTTACCTTTGTGTCCTAGTTGGGCTACCGTAAGGGGGTTGCCAAGAGCGGGAGGAAGAGTGAGGGGTGGGGGTTATTTGAAGAATGCACTTGACATGCACGCACGCACCTGCTGTTTGACAATAAAGTAGTTTACGTCCAGTGATACTGCATCTTAGTGTCCCATCACATGACACCCACTTCTTCCTTTTTGGATCATGGGGGTCACTATTTCCTGATAAATTTTCCAGATGAAGAATAACTTGCTCATTTAAGGTTGTTTAACGGTACGGTTCACGTAACATTTTTGGAATCCAGTACCATCAACGTCAGCACGTGTTTTAATACAAGCTACTTTAATCTGAGCTACTGTGTTAAGTTAGAAATATGTATTTTCTGACAAGGTTTGGGTTTAGGATTCGTATAAGACGCCAAATAACAAGAATGGTTTAAAAAGTTTGTTTTAATGGAACTGCTGGTGGAGGTCTGGGTCCCATGACTGGACCGATCTTCACAGATAGGTGAGGGACGGACTCCTTCAGGGAGTTGGAGGCGATGACGTCACCAAAAGTGAGTCAGCGGCCGCTGCGAAGCAGTGTTGAGTAGAGCGTTTTTGAGGGTAAATCCAAGCGTGAGGTCCAGAGTAGCTGAGGGTCATACACAAGAAGTCAGAGGTCCAGATCCAAAACCAAATCGTAATCTGTGGGGCGTAGTCATTGTAGTAGAAGGAGGCAAGTAGGTATCTCTGCAGACAAATAGGCGTTCCTAAACGAAGGCGTATCTCAAGGGCCACACCTGATTGGACAACAAAAACAACAAAGCATTACTAAAGGAAAATACAAAGTACCTGATTGAACGAAGGTATCAAAAGACTTTTTATTTTCAAATCTTTGTTGAAAGAATACAGAAGAGTACAATAAAATGCAGTACAGTATACAGTAATGTAATAACAGCCGCCAGGTGATTTACAAACATTGAGACTCAGAAGACTTATTAAACAAGTATAACCGGAGTATAACGGCAGGCAGATTTTCGGTTCGACATTGGTGGCATCTCCATAACTTTTCTTTCTGCCGCTCTTAACACAGAACTTCCGGTTACATTTCAAAATGCGAGCAACATAAATGGGTAGTGGGGAGGGCTAAATGTTTTTTTTTATTTATATATATTTTTATACCTAGCATTACATTAAAAAAACAAAACAAAATCCATTTTGGTTGTTTAATAATGTAAAAATAGTTCAAATCAATTAATAAATAAAGAAAAATAAAGTAACCAAAATATTTAATGATATTTGAACTGGCTTTGGGACAAAGGATGTTTCCTTTAACTTCATATTTTCTTGTTCAACTTTTTAAATCCGTCATTGCAGATGAGTGATTGTCAGTTTCTGTAAGATTTCTGCAACTGGAGCAGGTATTTCTGCTTACTGGTTAACTTCCTCAGCTGTCTCACATTTTAAGGGTCAATCCTACTTCATGTTTCAGCTCCTTTCATAGATCAGATCTCATAGAAGAGCACTTTCTGTTCTGGCTTCTGAAGGAGGCAGTCGCTCTGTCCTTTCCTCCCCCGTCCTTCCCCCCCCCCTGCTGCTGCGGCTTCTTGTCTTGTCTGCAGCTTCTCATGAAGCACCTCGAACGAAGATTAAGATGGATTGGGTGGTATGGGCAATCAACTCTACTGAAAGATTTCAACAAAAGGCAAGGCACGGGGGAGCCGGCCCATCCCCGCAGACGAAACGAGAGGATACGCCATGGATTCCGATGGAATGGTGAGCGTCTCGCTCTCTGTGTGCTCTGAGGGAATGTGAAGAATCTGGATTAAATTGGAGTTACGATGGCAGCGCTTTGCTTTTTTTGGCGTTTTGTGGAGCACTGGCCTATCGGCAAATGAGGGAGAGATTCAGCAGGACCTAATGACTTACTTGTGTCGGGGTCTTGATTTGTTAATTTCGATTTTATTTATTTATGTATTTATTTATATATATATATATATATATTATTTATTATATATATATATATATATATATATATATATATATATATATATATTATTTATTTATTTTTCTCTTACCCCCCTGGTTGCCTGGCGGACATTCTGGGGGTGGGCTGTCAGGGGTTGTGCTGGGGTGTGGGGGGGTTCGGGGCCTGCGGGTTCGCCGTGGGCGGGGCTGGCAGTGCGCTCCCCCTGGGGCTGCTTGGACTCGGGTGTCCTGTCCTGTCGGCAGGGCGCGGGGTGGGCCGGATCTTGGATGTCTGCTACTCTCCACCCCAGAATGAATGGGCCTACCTCCTGGGTTTGGATGTGGGCTGCCCCACGCAGGGAGCAGGTACATGTCTTGGACCTAGGGGGTATAGAGTGTGCATCGGGATTATGAATGGAACATGTCGTTATTGTTTGTCTTTGTGTGACTGAGGGTGAGGATGAGGGTGGGTCTGAATGAGTATATCTGTGTATGAATGTTTAAGTGTCAGGCTGGGTTTTGGACTGCCCCCTCTCTGATACTTCCGAGGCTACTTAGTGTCGCGCTCCTGCCACGTGGCCCCCCCTGGTGGGTGTTCCCTTGCCTGCGGGCGTGCTTGGGGCCCTCACTATCTGGGGTTGGGCGCTTGGGCGTTTGTCGGCACGGCCTGGTGGCTGCTTGGTGGGGCTCGTGCCCTCTGGTCCGGTCGGGTCTGGGCCTGAGGGGTGGGCGTCCCCGGTGCCCGGGCCTCGGTGACCGGCCCTGGGGCTACGTCGGTGCAGCGGGCTCCGGCGGGGGCCTGTGAATTTGTCGCGGGCGACACCGGGGGGTCATTGTATGTGGTCGCTGGTAGGGGTTCGTCCGGTTCTTCCCCTTGGTAGGATCTGGGGAGTGGGCTAGTGGCTCGTCCTGTTCGGGCGGTCCTGGGGACTCTGGGCTCGGGGTCCTTCCTGGGGTCTTGGGCTTTGATCGCTCCTTCGTCTGCCTCGGGCTTTGGGGGGACGGATCTCTGATGCTTCACAGTCGCTACTAAATGTTCTATTGGAGGAACCTTATACACTTATGCATGCTCACAACCACACACAAATGGATGCAGGGATGTATATATAGATATATGCAGATATGTAGATGGGTATATAAATGAATATAAAAGTATATGTATGTATACTACTGTATATATATATTTGTAGATATGTAGATGGGTATATAAATGAATATAAAAGTATATGTATGTATACTACTGTATATATATATTTGTAGATATGGGTATGTGTATTTATAGAATTCTACTGCAAGCTCATGAATATTATTAGTCTTTATGCATGTATGTTCCATTGTTGTGTTCTGTCATGTGCTTTGCAGGATTGTGGACGGAGGTTGGGTGTGTTTGCCTTGTGCTCTTTTGGTTGATAATTGTTGATTTGTTGTCTTACTTTCTCTTTTCTTTCTTTCTCTCTTAAAAAAATAATAAAAAATATTGGAGTGAGAGGATGGCTAAAAGGTGTGAAGGGAGGCCATCTATAAATGGGGAAAAAAAAAGGACCTAATGCTGGAGCACCCTATCTGATCTGCGCAGTAACCTCGGAAATCAGCTGTTTACGAGCTAATCCAGAAGGTGAACTCGATCTCTGAGGATCGCAGATCATCCGCTCGGATTGGGACTCTGGACGCTGTGGTCAACATCTAAGGGCCACAGCTTGGATCAGTGGAAAAAGTCCCGAATTGGACCATATCAGAGTTGCCCAGCAGGACTCAAGGCTGAAGGAAATTATACTGTCTGCCTGAAGTGAAAAATATTTGTAATCCTTATCTGACTTACCCTAAACAGCCTTGGAAAAGGCTGGATATCAAATTTCTCCTGAGACGTGTTTTACTGAGGCAAACAGCTGCACCTACCGCTCCCCCCCCCCCCCGGAGAACTTTTCTATGAGCGTTATCGGAGGCCGGCTGGTTACATCTCAGAACTGTTTGCTATCTGGAATGTCTCATGGACAGAAATCTCACTGCCTCAGTCTCAAAATGCAACATGTGATTGTCTTAAATGTGCTTCTGGTATAGTTTTTTCTGATGTCATATGGTGTCATGAAAGACAAAATGTGATATATCTTTTTTTAATACCAACGCTGTGACCCTCATGGTTCTTTCCTTGTTTTCACACCTTTGACCTTCATCCCGATACGGATGGGAGAGGCCGCGCTGAAGAACATAATGTGATATAATGTCTCATGTGGTCTGATAGCAGCAGCTTCACACACTCGCCCCCTTCAGGATGACTGTGCGTACATATTCATGCTGTACTGGTGCAAACTTGTGCAATGTTAATAAAAGTACTCTGACTCTGACTTCTAAAGACTAACGAGAACATTTTGTTGTTTTGGGCCATTATCTCATCACAGGATTCATGATCTTTAATTGAGACCAGACTTTTTGACAAATGGGAGCAGGTTTCACTTCAGATGCTTCATATTTCATTGTACTCAGACCACACTCAAGCCAACCTGTGTCAGGTGCAGCCTACAACCCAATAACAAAAGAGAATCTTCTTGTGTTTGACAACAGATTGTTGAACAGAACAGACAGACAGACAGACAGTTTCTTAGAAACCTTCACTTTAAAAAAAGAGCTGACCTAACTTCCCTAAAGAGCCAGCAGAAACAGCTAGCCAATCAGTGTTTGCCCTTTAGAAATGCCTATTCTTTAGAAACACCCACTTTCAGTTTGCAGAGAACCCCTTCTTGAAGGAGGGGTCAGTACCATGGTCAGGGAGAGTAATCCAATACAAGAACAGGCAAAGTGGGAAATCCAAAAGGCAGGTGTGAGGTCGAGACAAGAAAGGCAAATAAGACAGTGATCATGATGTTGGGCATGTACTGCTGTGAGAGGTTTGATAATCTGGCAAGGAGTAGTGAGACGAGAGCTTTTAAATAGAGCAGATAGCAGGTGCAGAGCATGAAGCTGATTGAACTGTGAGTATGGAGTGGGTGTAGAGCTGACATTTCTAACCTGGGCCCGAAGCCCGTCCTGTCTCGAATTTGGGCTGGGCCGGGCCATAATAATGTGTTGGCAGGGCGGGCTGGGTCGTGTCAGGCTTTTAATTACGTCAGCGGATCAGCCGCAATCCAATTATATGGCAATATGACTTGCCATAATTTCCAATTATATGGCAACATGGCTTGCTATACAAACTGCACGTGGCCTTTTCACCATGAGCTGACCAGCCTTGAAAGAGATAAAATAAAATTCAGTTAAGCTTCAGATGGAACTACCGGTACTGATGACGGAAACAGATGAGATTCCAAATCAGACATGTCAGAGCAGGGTCTGTGCCTAAATAATGCAGAATGCAGGCAGAAATAGGGATTTAATGCTCTTTGACAGCCATGAAAGGACAACCACCCCCACAGCTCCGATCTTCTGTCCCTTTTATTCAGCCGTGCACATCCGCCGACCGTTAATAATTATATAAGCAGTCAAAGATTAATTAAAAATGTCCAGGTTTTTGGGTTCGGACCTGTAATTGCAGTTAATTCGCCAGGTCGGATGGGGTGAAATGATGGCTACGAGCTGGGGCCGGGTCTAAGTGGGTATGGTTGAGAGGCAAAGCTTGAGAGCAGAGCATCACAAGGCAGAAACATGACATTTTCCCCGTAACTCTGTAAATCTGGTAAGAATCTGATGTCCCAGCTTTTCACCAGCACATGAACGCAGCATGTGCATCTGGAACTGTACGAAAGTCTCAAAAGTCTCATTCACAGGCAGCTGATCCGTGCGCTAATGTCGACTGATTCGTCCACAGCAGGTGATCTGTGCATGTGTATTTGACTATTTGGTATGCACATGTAGATTATTCTTACTTGTCCAAACAGAAATGTGAACGTCTGAAAAAGTGTTTATGCATTTGTGAACCTTGTAGTACACATTTGTAACTACTTTTGAGACTAATTTACCTTCATAGTTACATAGTGATACCAGAAAATCATATCACAGTTCAACTGACAAACAATAATGTTAATATTTAAATGAAAAATAAAAGTTGAAGCAACTTTTGCCCAACACAACTTGCACAACTCTGCACATTGTGCTTATGCAGAGTTTCTAAGTATTATATAAAAACCCACATCACCTGAAAGCCATAAAAAAATCTGCCAAAACCCTTTCTAATTTAAATAGTATTATTTTCTATTAAAATTGTGATCTTTAAAGATTTATTTGATCATATTAAACTTTCTAAAGTTCCCCTTTTTGTTTCAGTATGTACACCGTGGCCTTTTATTAATTAGAAACAACCGACATCCACTTTATAAGAATATGGTATTAATTATACTTAAAAACTGTTTGTGTAATTAAGTCTGTGGTTTAAAACGTCATAATTCTGTTGTATATTTTATATTAAACCTTTCAACAAACAAGTCTGGTAAATTCATGAATCAGTCATTCTTTTCCCTCACATTAATCATTCCATAACTTGGATTTCTTTAGTGACGTGAAGACCCCCAGGCGTTTAGAAGGAGAGAAATAATCTGCTGCGCAGTTTAAACCCCAGCAGGCTGACGGCATTGTTTCAGTTACACGAAGCTCTGCTGAATGATATCATAAGCTCAGTGAGGACTTTTGTTGTTTGGAAAGTTATAGCTTATTTCATAAAAGCAATGCAAAAACACATTCTTCATGGCTCTGCTGTGTTCTGATGCACTGGAAACCAAACAAATCAAAGCCCTAGCATTCCTTAAAGACATGCAGATCACCCATCACCTTTCATGCTAGTTTTTGGGATGAACTTATGTCGACAGTTATAGCCATTTTGGTAAAACCTAAAAAAAAAACGATGCACAATGTCATGTGATATTTGACATGAGCTGTTATTGCTCAGAGCGTGTGCTTGGCACGACTGTATGCTGCCATAACACCAATTTTGAGCTGAATACAGTATCTGTGGCAATGGCCACCCCTAAAATGGTGCACACTTTAAATTGACGTATGCTGGTGAAGATTCTCAGTCGTCCAGGACATGATAAAATCAAAAAAGGCGTTCAATACAGAACAACTGGACTTTATTTGAAATATAAATACAGTCAAATAAAGTACTGTACAGTATATAAAGTCCAGTTGTTCTGTATTGAATGCCTTTTTTTACTTTAAATTGACCTCATAGAGGCTGCAGTCACTGCTTTACTGGAGTCTGATGATGGAAACATCAGGAAATTCCCTCCTTGGATGAGATGGTTTTGAACCACTTTGGCCATGGCTGCCTCAGATGAGTCGACGGGGGAGAGGGCAGACTCCAGAAACTGTCTTATCACCATCAAACTGGTTGGTCCACTATTGCCTCTTTTCCACCGCTCGGCTCGGCTCGGGTTGGATCGGCTCAGGTCGGCTCAGTTCGGGTCGGGTCACATCTATGTTCTGTTTCCACAGCTTTTTTGTACCCCTTCTGTGGGCGGGGTCCAGAATCCTACTCGTCTTACCACATGGTGGCAGTAGTGTTCCTCAAGCTATTTACTACAGTACTAGCCACCACTAGAAGAAGAACACAATAAAGACTTTGTATCACATATTATCAATTCTATCAAAAACCACATAGCTGATATTTTTCAAAAAAATCTAGTGTGATCACAACATGTTCATATACGAAATGTATCCTGTTGGAGTTATTTGAAATAAAATTCAATGTTTTATAGACATAAATGTGTCAACCTACGTCCATTAATTTTCTCCCTTCTACTTTGTATCACATATTATCAATTCTATCAAAAACCACATAGCTGATATTTTTCAAAAAAATCTAGTGTGATCACAACATGTTCATATACGAAATGTATCCTGTTGGAGTTATTTGAAATAAAATTCGAATTTTTATAATTTATTTTCGTTGTGCAAACACAGGTTTTGGAAAAAGTCAAAGCGAAACTACTTTAAATGCAGCATATTTGACCACTACGTGACAATATTAAAGCGTGGTTAAGCTCAGGAGCCCTCGTACTATTAAAGTCAGCTATGAAATATATTTTATATCTGTTCATTGAGCTACATTTAAAGACATAAAGCCGCCCGCGCGCCGCGTGTTGCTCGTGGCGAAACTACTTTTTAAAATCGTGCAGTTTTGAGCAGTACGTGATTTTATTAAGGACACGTTCAGCTGAAGACCCATCTTTGCTATAAATTTAAAAAATAATAATTGTTTTTACCGTGTTTATCATGTAAAAGTCCTGCAGTGATCGCGTCCCTCGCTTCCGTGAAAACAGCTCTCGTCTCCTCCTTCCTACTTCCGGAGCGGGTGAGCTCGCTTCAGTACACCTCTGAAACCGGCCCGAAAATCTCAGGAAATCTCGCGCGGCTCCGCTCGGAATATCCGGTGGGAAAGGATGAAAGGGGGTCTCTGCGACGCACATATGACGTAACATCCGACCCGAGCCGACCAGTGGAAAAGGGGCATAAGTGAGTGTGCTGCTTGTGGGACTGGTGTCTCCTCAGACTGATGAAGTCCTTTGGATGAAAGACGAAACAGTTCAACACAAATAAACTGTTCAGAGGACCTGACTTTGTTTACCTGGATTATTGAGCATGAACTTTGATCCTTGGAAGCATCACAGGATGATTAGACGATGGCCACAGAATAGTTAAACCCTTGTTTTATCCTTTTTAAAATTTAAAAGCAGGTGAAAACATTCTGATGTCGCCAAAAACGTTTATACATACCATACCATGCCATACCAGTTTATTTATAAAGCACTTAAAAACACAGCATCTGCCGTCCGAAGTGCTGTACAAGCACAAAAACAAGCACAAAACAATAAAAACAATCAAATAAATAATCAGAACATCACAAGTAAAAGAATACAACATTAAAACAAAGATGCAAACTCACTCTGGTTTAAAAGCCAATGAAAAAAATGTGTTTTTAAAGTTTTAAAAACAGAGATTGATGGGGCCTGCCTGACCTTCAGTGGCAGCTCGTTCCACAATTTAGGAGCCAGAGCTGAAAAAGCTCTGTCTCCTCTGGTTTTATAAAAGGTTTTTGGGACTGCTAAAAACATCTGATCAGAGGATCTAAGAGCACGTGATGGTACATAAAGGTGAAACAATTCAGACAGATAAGAGGGACTAAAACCGTTCAAAGACTTAAAAACAAACAATAAAACTTTAAAATGGATTCGAAACTGGACAGGAAGCCAATGAAGGGACATTAATACACATGTATTTGTCTGAAAAACTTCATTGTTTACTGTACATTTTGCAGGTGTATTAATATTAGGCTGTACTGTAAGCACTGCATTTTCTCTTGTGCTTTCATAAACCAAATACACACAGCCGAGCACCTTTATCAAACACCAACATGGCTACAACTCTGTCAGTTTTACAAACACTGAACTAAAATTTTGAGAAGAAGTAGCTGAGGATAATTTCCAGCACATACTTGAAGCACTAACTTAGCATGCAATATCTGCTTTTAAAACATTGTTTTAATTAAGTCTCATATGGTGGAAAAATCCCACGAACCACAGGACGAGTTTGAATGATACAAGTGATTAATTCAAAGTGGCCACAACAGCTACGGTAACTCACCTTAACATACAAAATAAAATAAAATAAATAATAATAATAATAAAAAATAAATAAACGTGTCACTGATAATCCAGGTATAAATCCAGCAATGTTCAGTCAGGACATTTTGTCCTTCATCCAAAGGATGTTTGTGGCTCCTTGAACTGAAGAAGTCATTTGGATGAAGGACGAGACATCCCAGCAAAAGAAACCATCCAGATAACCTGACTGAATATTTGTCAGTTTTACAAATATTGACCTGAGCTTTTCTGTGCTAGTAGCAGAGAGTGATGGTTTTTCAAAGTCAAAGTCAAAGTCAACTTTATTGTCAGAACTGCAATATGTACAGGACATACACAGGATTGAAATTGCGTTTCTCTCAGTCCC
>JBBPBX010024999.1:23839-39228 GCA_038048925.1 Garcialebias charrua | reverse complement strand
GTGCTTGCTCAGGATGGGAGACTGCAACGAAGCCAAGATTCAACTTTTCTGCTGGCTTCCTAACTTTACTAATTGGCTTTTCTATATACTGTACTGTACCGGTATGTGAATGTTCCTGTAAAGTGCCCTGAGACAATTTTGTTGTGAATTGGTGCTATATAAATAAACTTAATTGAATTGAATTGAATAAATACATGTAAATGTATCTACAGCCAGATGAGGAGTGCAAGTAGTAAATAAGTTGTAATCTTTATTTACTCAATCTTTATTTTGTCTGGTGAGAACTGAAAATGAACAGCTGTGTTATTGAACTCGTTTTCTGCACGTTTCGTTATTTACATGGTTTAGTCTGAATATATTTAGCTTAAAAATACATGTGAACATCAGAATGTATCTCACATATTTTGTCCTTTGCATCAAACAAATCTCAGATTATTCATGAGCTGCAACCGAGCTGCCTCTGAGGAGCTACGTGCAGCTGGGAGGTCCAGTTGAACCATCTACAGGTCGTCAGACTCGGGCACGCTGACAGGCTCCAGTATGATTGTTGGTATGATAAGGTGGGCGCCCTCAGATAACCACCCCTGGGCCGTCCTGTTGAACGTGGGCCTCTTCGCCCCCGGCTCTCGGAGCTCTTGGTATTGGGGGGGATTCAGGTCCATCTCTGGGAGCTTGAATGTGATTCCTTTGGGAGCTTTGTCAAAACCTCCGTATGGAGTGGCAACTCTGCAAATGAGATGAACATTGGAGTTTGACTGTGAGCAACGCTGGCTCTGTTATCTTTAGACCGCTTGTCGTTGTCTCACCGATTGAAGCATTTGTACCCGGGGAGTTCGGCTCGGGGCTCCGGCTCTGGCATCCCCAGTTGGAGAGTTTCAGTGAGACTAGGGTCACCGAGGATGGCCTCCGCCCACGGTGAGTGATAAATTCTGTGCACAGCCGTGGTGTTGAGCTTCTCTGCAGACAGAACGGTGAGGAACAGACAGAGGTCAGAACATTGTGATCCAGTCTGCAACAGGAACCTTTAAGGCTAGCATCAAGCTGTTTCCTCTGGCCTGAAATTTCAAAGTGTGTGGGATTAAAATAGACTGTGTGCTTTGAAAACACTTAACACAAACAAACTGAGCTTTCTATCACCACAGTTTAAGAACCTAAAATAGCACCTTGATTACATAAAGAGCTGTGACAAGATAAAACTCTGCAGAATGAGCCTCCAAAGTTTGAAAAAGACTCCAGTTCTGAGTTACATCTCAGCTGTGTTCAAGATGAAAATGAAAAGATGCATAACTAAACATCCTGATGCATGCTCATTATTCCAGGTAAATAATCTAACAAGGTCAAGTTCGATCCTCTGGACGGATTCTTCTTGTTGAAACGTTTCATATTTTATCCAAAAGACTCCTTCAGTCTAACGCCAAAAATACACTACATGCGGTCCGGCTCCGCCCCGCTCCGCAGGTCGCAGCTGAGCGAGTCCAGTTTCCACTACCTCCGCTCAGCTCAGGTCCGCCTGGATGCGCCGCTCCGAGACGCATGCGCGGGAATTGCGAGATCGCGCGATAAATCAAGTGATAAATAAGTAAGTCAGAACAAAACAATTCATTCGGTGGAAGAAGGAGAACAACAGTAGAGACTGCTGCCTTGATCTTCTCTCGTAAATGAGCGACAGGACATGGTTTGAGCAACAGGAAGTGATGTATTACATTTCAGAATAAAATACTTTATTTATTTATTTCTTGTATTGCGTTTGTAGGCGTAGTCATAAATGATAGTTTGACAGCATTTTTGTACAAATAAATCCGTATAGAGCTAGGATTAAGTCCGCCCGTGGTGATTTTATTTTGTAAATACGGAAGTTGTGCTCGTTCCTTTTCCTGTTGGTGCGACGTAATCTTCAAAAGTTGACTCCGGCACAGCTCCGGCGTCCGGCAGAAATAGAAAAATTTCTAATTTTGACGGACTGCCGTCCGCTCGGCGCAGCTCGCCGCCGCCGTGCGGAGCCAGTGTAAATTTTGTCATTGAGTATAATGGGTGCGTATTTGCTGCGGAGGTCGGACCGGAGTGGGGCGGAGCCGGAACGCATGTAGTGTATTTTTGGCGTGAGGAGCTGCAACAAACTCAGTCTTGTAAATAACAACTTATAGTGAATCAACCATTTTGCTGCTGATAGCCAGAACCAGCTGTTCACATGATAAATGAGGACCAACAGCCTAAGAATTGATCGTTAGCACCCTGATGGCCGCTTGCTATTCACAGAGGGCTGAATGATACTAGCAATAGTAGCATTGTAGGAGTGGGACAGTTGGACACAGAGGCCTCCGCCCTTGTTTAAAGATGGACGGTCTCTTTTCACAGGGCATCACAGTGGCACAGTTAGCAGAGCTGCTGCCTCTCAGCAAGCAGGTCATCCCGGTTCAAATCCCGCCTGGAGGCCTTTCTGAGTGGAGTTTGCATGTTCTCTTCATGCATGCGTGGGTTTTCTCTGGGTACTCTGGTTTCCTCCGATATAAAACATGTCTGATAGTCTGCCTTCAGGCCCAGGCCTCCCTTGCAAAAGAGATCTGTGACCTCAATGGGATTTGCCTGGTTAGATAAAGGTTAATAAAAATAAAAAGACCACATTTTAGACCTTGTTTTCTCTTTTGGTCCTATCATTGACCAGCTGAGTGTGGTGGACGTTCCTGTCACCGACCATCGCTGTGTGTATTTTAATGTGTCTTTTAACCTCAACAGTGATTTCTCAAAAGAAAATTATCAATCAAACTGCTGTTGAGAAACTGTCTGAATCATTTTAGCTCAATTGTTTTGTTAATTGCAGTGATGCTGATTCTTTTGTTGAGTCTTTTAATAGCCACTGTTTGTCTTAAATGAGGTTGCTCCTGTGAAGCACAAAATATCCTCTCCTAAAAACTTGTGCCCTTAGAGGAATGAGGAAATTTCATTGTTCAGGAGATATGTTGTAAGGTGGAGCGTTTCTGAAAATCTACAAAACTTGAAGTCCACGGACTACACTTAAAGAAACTGATCTCAACGGTAAATTAAATGATTAAACAGGCCACTGTCTGCACATTTTTCCTAATCTTGTGAGTATAAGAAAAATCCAAAAGTCTTGTTTGATACCATTAATAATATGGTTTCACCTTCAGTTCTTCTGGTGCCTGTATTCACAGTAGATGACTGCAACAGATTTTTAAACTATTTTTTGGAAAAGGTTGACAATATCAGGTCAAGTGTAAAATCATCTCTTGGTGGCATCCATGTCATCTCTACAGTGAGCTCCTTGTCCTCATTTACACCTGTCACTTTAGAGGATGTGAAGGTTGTACTAAAAACGATCAAACTTTCTTCCTGTGTGCTAGATGTTGTACCCACAAGACTGTTTTTAAAGGTGTCTGATATTGTTAGGGTCCGTGTACATTCAGGCAGTTTGTTTTTTCATTTGAAACAAAAAATGAAATAACAAAAAAACCACTTGTTTTTTCGTTTTTCGTTTATTGAACCAAAACAAAAAAATGGATTACAAACCGTTATCCGATTTCCGATTTTGTGCACAAAACGAAAATGGAAAAAACGGATAACGACGGGTCAGTTTCGATTTTGTAATTTCTTTTATTGACAGCGGATATGACCCGGAAGTTCTCTCTGCCCCGCAAATGTGACGTGTCGAAGCATTTTGTGTGCACATTTAAGAGTGTAGAATTCATTTGAGCATATTTACACAGAACAAACGTTGTATTGTTTAAAAAAACTCTTAACGTTGCAGGAAAAACCGGTATACTACGGAGCCCCCCAGGGGACGTGGGGAAAAAAAAATCTTGCGTGCCCACGCAAAACTACTGTATTGCGAGGTAACGCGAGGTAACGGTAAATTCAAAAGATTTACCTGACTAAATAAAGGTTGAATGAATGAATGAAAACGCAAAACCTTTTGCTATGAACGGCGGTTCCTTTAAAAGGAATGTGGACCTTCTGAAATAAGCATGTCAGGATAGCTCAACTAGTAACGCATCGGTTCGCCACTCCAAACCTCACAGGTTCGATTCCCACTTGGGACAACATTTTTTTTTTTTTTTTAGATTATTTATTCATTCCAGATTAAAAAAACACAAGAAAACTATTTACAAAACAACAATAAAAACTTTCAATTATATAATCATTCCTCTTTCTTATTTTGATTAATGGTTTTTAACTCATCCCTGAAATTCTGACACAGAATCACAAGTTCAGAGGGACAGACAGAATGTACACGGAGCTGTTAGCCCCCATGTTGCCAAATTAATTAACATCTCTCTTAAACCAGGTTGGTTCCAGTTTTTTTTTTTTTTAAACAAAGATCTTTAAGTCCAATCTTGAAAAAGCCCAACTTGGACCCCACTGAGCTCTGCAATTACAGTACAGGCCAAAACTACCTTTTCTTGCCAAAATCCTGGAGAAGGTACTGGTTGGGCAGTTAACTATTTTCTTGCCAAGTAATGACATTCTAGATAAGTTTCAGTCTGGTTTCCGCAAGATGCACTCTATTGATCAACAACAGAGGATGCCATCTCCTCTCTGGTCCACACTGTTCTCACCCACCTGGAGCTGAAGGACTCCTATGTCCGTATGCTCTTTGTGGACTTCACATCTGTCTTCAACACCATGATCCCCCAACCCCAAAAACTTGCTTTTTCCATCTTCGAAACATCTCCAGACTTCGCCCATCCCTAACTTTTTCCGATGCTGAGAAGCTCGTCCATGCTTTTGTCTCCTCCAGGCTCGACTACTGCAACTCCCTGTTTATTGGAATCCCTGGCAAAAACCTTCAGAAACTTCAATATATTCAAAACAGTGCAGCAAGGATCTTGTTGAGAGTTCGTAAATTTGAACATATTACGCCCATTCTCCATAACCTTCATTGGCTTCCTGTCGCCTACAGAATTCAGTACAAAACTGCTCTCATTACACATCAATGCTTACATGGAGCTTCACCAGATTATCTGAAGGATATTCTTATTCCATACTCATCCACCCGGTCGCTGCGGTCACAGAACAGTAATCTCCTTCACATTCCGAGAACCAAATTAAGGACCATGGGAGACCGGGCTTTCAGTGTGGCTGCCCCCCGCCTGTGGAACTCTCTTCCTGACTGTCTGAGAGCCCCACAGTCTGTGGTTGACTTTAAGAGCGGCTTGAAGACCTTTCTTTTCAACCGAGCATACTCTACCTCCTCATGATTCTACTTTTGATCTTAGTTGATACTGTTATTGATTTTACTTGTTTTATTACTTGTTTTATTGACATTTAATTCTGTTGCACCTTGTAGCACTTTGAGATTTTCATTAATGAAAAGTGCGTTATAAATTGAATTCATTATTATTATTATTATTATTAACCCTGATGAACAAACTACTCACACTAGGACTAAGCTCCTCCATTTGCATCTGGGTCCTAGACTTCTTATCAAACAGACCTCTGTAAAGATCTACAACTTCTCTTCCTCCACCATAACCCTCAGCACCAGCTTTCCTCAGGGATGTGTGCTGAGCCCTCTCCTGTTTCCTCTGCTCACATATTCTACTTCCGGCTCTGGACGAGGCAACAGCTTCTCTCCTCCGCTCCTTCCCTCCCCCGACTTTTCCTCCCCCTGCGTGGCTTCTTGTCTTGTCTGCAGCTCCTCAGTACTCATATATTGAACGCTAATTGACCATGGATTTAGTTTTGTGGGTGATCAACTCTATTGACAAGATTTTTTCTACAAGACGGCAGGGTCCTGGAGAACCAGCCTGCCCTTCACAGACGCACCCTGTAGGATACGTCATGGATTCCAGGGGAGAGTGGAAGGTGATGTGTCTGTCAGTACTATCTGTGGAGGACGTGGAAGATTTGTACTGTACAGTAATTGGATATATGATAGCAGGCGCTTTGCTTTTTGGCGTTTGTGGAGCACTGGCCTTTCGGAAAATGAGGAAGACTTCAGCGGCGATTAATGCCATGTCAAAGCTCCCGAGTCAAAGTGAGAGTGTGATCCGTGCTGTGACCTCCATAAATCAGCTGCTTTACAAGCTAAACCGGAAAGTGGATGCGATCTCTGAGAATCACAGACCACCCGCAGGGCTTGGGACTCGTGGACGCTGTGGTCAACATCTGGAGGATGAGTCATAGTTTGGATCAGTGAAAAGTTCCCACAATTGGATCATATTGGATCAGATCGTCCAGCAGGACTCAAGGCTACAGTAATTACACTGTCTGCCTGAAGTGAATAATATTTATGTTATCTCTTTCTGACTCCCCAAACAGCCTTGGAAAGGCTGGATATCAATTTTCTCCTGAGACATGTGTTACTGAGGACACCAGCTGCGTCCACCTATCGCTACCCACCCCCTCCCCGGAGAACTTTCTGTGAGCGCTATTGGAGATGCCAGCTGGTAACATCAACAGAACTGTTGCTATCTCTACTTCCTCAGACGGCTGAGACGAGCTGGTCTGAGTAGCCCGGTCCTCACCTCCTTCTACAGGTGCGCAGTGGAGAGCATCCTGTGCTCCAGCATCAATGTGTGGCATGGAGGTTGCACAGTTGCGGAAAGAAAAGCTCTGCAGAGAGTGGTGAAGGCTGCACAGAGGTCTGTTGGAGTCAGTCTCCCCTCTATCACAGACATTTACACCTCCAGATGCAGGAAAAGAGCCACCTGCATCATGAAAGACCTCACTCACCCTGCACACTCACTCTTTGCCCCACTCCCCTCAGGACGGAGGTTGAGGAGCATCAAGTGTAGAACCACTAGACTGAGGAACAGCTTCTACCCTGAGGCTGTTAGACTCATGAATAAATAAAAATAAAATTAAAATAAACACTGCAAAATATCACATCATGCTGATGCTGATCTGTTTTCTTGTTGCTGTGTTCATCTGTGTTCATCTGTGACCATCTGCTCATACAAACTCATGTTCGTGCTGCTGTTTATTCCCACTATATTAGGCTTAGTGTATTACTAGTTGATGTTTTTCTTAGTTAGTTCTCGATGTTATTACTGTTTTTCTCTTTCATTTGTTGTTGGATGTAACTGGGACCTCGTGTACATAATCTCGTTTTCATCTCATGTACCACATGCGGTGCAAATGACAATAAAGACTCTCTGACTCTGACTCTGACTCTGACTCTGACTCTGAAAGAGGTTGAGGAGCATTAAGTGTAGAACCACTAGACTGAGGAACAGCTTCTACCCTGAGGCTGTTAGACTCATGAATAAATAAATAATAAGAGTAAACACTGCAAAATATCACATCATGCTGATGCTGATCTGTTTTCTTGTTGCTGTGTTCATATGTGACCATTTGCTCATATAGACTCATGTTCGTGCGGCTGTCTGTTTGTAATGATTTTGTTTTTCTATTACATTAGTGCTTAGTGTATTTCTAGTTGATGTTTTTCTTAGTTAATCCTAGATGTTATTACTGTTTTTCTCTTACATTTAGTTGTTGAATGTAACTGGGACCCTGTGTACATAATCTCATTTCATCACATGTACCACATGCGGTGCAAATGACAATAAAGATTCTCTGACTCTGACTCTGACTCTATCTGAAAAATGGCTCATGGACAGAATCTCACTGCCTCTACCTCAAAATGCATATGTGACTTTTCTTAAACATGCTTTCTGGTAGAGTTTTTTGCTTTTTCATTTGGTGTCTAAACAGACAAGATGTGAAAGATCTTTTTTGTAATACCACAACTTATCCTCATGTTATCTACCCTTTTTTCATATCTAAGATTGTGGCGGCGTCATATGGCTGCGGCTTCGTGCCCTCGGCCCATCTTAAGATGAATGTGCGTAATTCAATCATGTTGTATTGTGCCCTGGTGCAGTGGCAATGTCAATAAAGATATTCTAATTCTGATATGATTGTGCAGCTTCACATCCAGGCTGCTATATTGTAAAGTTTGCAGATGATACAGTGGTGGTGGGATGCATCACAAACAATGACGAGTCCAGCTTTAGGCAGGACGTGGAACACCTGGAGAGCTGGTGCAAAGAGAATAACCTTCACATCAATGTGAAGAAGACGAAGGAGATGATTGTGGACTTCAGAAGGAACAAACACACCTATACCCCCATGAACATAAGAGGATCTGTAATGGAAGTGGTCTCCAGCTATAAGTACTTGGGTGTACATCTGAACAACAACCTCAGCTGGGGCAACAACACTACCAGTCTGATCAAGAAAGCTCATCAGAGACTCTATTTCCTAAGGCGGCTGAGACAAGCTGGTCTGATAAGCTCAGTCCTCACCTCCTTCTACAGGTGTGCAGTGGAGAGCATCCTGTGCTCCAGCATCAACGTGTGGCATGGAGGCTGCACAGCTGCAGAAAGAAAAGCTCTGCAGAGAGTGGTGAAGGCTGCACAGAAGTCTGTTGGAGTCAGTCTCCCCACCATCACAGACATCTACACCTCCAGATGCAGGAAGAGGGCCACCTGCATCATGAAGGACCCCACTCACCCAGCACACACACTTTTTGCCCCACTCCCCTCAGGAAGGAGGTTGAGGAGCATTAAGTGTAGAACCACGAGACTAAGGAACATCTTCTACCCTGAAGCTGTTAGACTCATGAATATCTAACCAGGATAATCACTGCGAAAAATCACATCAAGTTACTGCTGATCTGTTTCATGTTGCTCTGTTCATGCATGCTCATCTGCTCACACAGAGTCATGTTCGTGTTGCTGTTTGACGTAATGTTTCCATGCTTTTAATGCTTAGTGTATTATTTAGCTGATGTTTTTCTTAGGGATGGGGCAGATCCGATCCAGTATCGGTATCGGTATCGGTATCCGATACCAGCATTATTTAAGTATCGGGTATCGGATCAAACCTGCCGATACTTTTCCGATCCAGTTTCAAAGAGCACTTGTGTTCAATCACATTCTGTGACTGCCCTTCTTAACATTGTCTGAGATAAACCCAATGAAGACACTCTTAAGCCTTACAATAGGGGGGTTCCCTATTGTAAGGCTTAAGAGTGTCTTCATGGGTTTATCTCAGACAATGTTAAAATGAATAGTTTGGGTACAAAAGTTTCATTATACAGAGTCAAATACCTGAACAGTATCAGATCGGGAAAGTATCTGTATCGGTCGATACCGAGTTAATAAGTATCGGATCGGAAGTGAGAAATGTGGATCGGTGCATCCCTAGTTTTTCTTAGTTCATATCTTAGATCTTATTACTGTTTTTCTTTTACATTTTATTGTTAGATGTAATTGGGACCCTGCATACATAATCTTGTTCCACCACATGTACCACATGAGATACGAATGATAAATAAATCTCTGTCTCTGACTCTTATTAAAAATCTTTAATGATGGTTGCAGACTCTGGTCAATGCAGTGCATTGATTTTATTGGATATGGCATCACCTTTTGACACTGTCGACATTCTGCTACTTCAACTGCAATATGAGTTAGGAATTTCTGGAACTGTTTTTAATTGGTTTTCCTCTTATCTGAGCAGCCGAACCTTTTCCATGTTTGTGAATAACATGCAGTCTAAAGGCTGGGGCAAAGCTCCGCGCTCGCTCGCTGTGTGTGCGCCGTGCGAGCGCCGCTTGCACAAGCCTTTGAACACTCGCGCGAATGCGCAAAGCTCTTTTTTTTACGACCGCGTACGCTTGCACGAGTGTTCAAAGGCTTGTGCAAGCGGGGCTCGCATGGTGCACACACAGCGAGGCGCCGCGCTCGAGCGAGCGAGCGAGGCGCGAGCGAGGAGCTTTGCCCCAGCCTTAAAACCACTCTGCTATTGTATGGTGTTCCTCAGGGCTCAGTCTTAGGTTCAATTCTGTACCTTCTATACATCAGCCCCCTTGGTAAGATTATCAGTAGCTTCAATAATGTGTCTTACCATTTCTATGTTGATGACATTTAACTATACTGTCTCTTCTATGACTCAGAATTACACAAGTTAGCTGAAATAGTAAATTGTGTTTCCCATATTAGGGCATGGTTAGCTAACAACTGCCTTCAGTAAAATTCTAAAACGGAAACCCTGATCATTGCTCCTGAACAGAAAGTTCCTTGGATCAAGCAACACATCAGTTCTCTGGGCTCCTCTTCTCAGCAGGCCTCAGAAACCTTGGTGTTCTGTTCGACCAATGTCGTTGGAAAAACATTCAAAGCTTCTGGTAAAAACAGCTTTTATCATCTGAGAAACATTTCTAAACTGAGGGCAATGTTATCCAGATCTGACCTGGAGATGATTATTCATGATTTTATCACTTCTTGTTTAGATTATTGTAATTCCCTTTTTACTTGTTTTAACAAATCTACTGTTGCTCGTCTCCAGCTGGTCCAGAACGCTGCTGCGAGGCTTTTAACAGTAACTAATAGGTCACACATCAAACCAGTTTTATCTTCTCTTCATTGGCTACCCGTTGAATTTAGAATTATTTTAAATATTTTATTCTTAACTTGGGCAGCACGGTGGCGCAACTGGTAGAGCTGCTGCTTCTCAACGAGCAGGTCCCCGGTTCAAATCTCGGTCCAGAGGCCTTTCTGGGTGGAGTTTGCATGTTCTCTCCGTCCATGCTTGGGTTTTCTCCGGTTACTCCGGTTTCCTCCCACAGACCAAAAACATGCATGTTAGACTGATTGGTGACTCTAAATTGCCCCTAGGTGAGAGTGAGAGAGTGAATGGTTGTTTGTCTCGTTTGTCTCTATGTGTCCCTGTGATGGACTTGCGACCTGTCCAGGGTGTCCCTCGTACAGTGATTGCTGGACATGGGCACCGGCAACCCCCGTGACCCAAAATGGAAGAAGTGGGTAAAAGATAATGCATGGATAGTCTTAACTTTTAGATCTTTAAATGGACAGGCACCCCAATACATCACTGAAATGTTGACTCCTTGTTCTCCAGCCCGCACCTTTGGCGCTGAACCTCTGGTTTAAAACTCGGGGTGACCTATCCTTTCAGGTCGTAGCCCCCAGGCTGTGGGATGCCCTGCCCCTGTCTCTTCGTGTGGCCGTCTGTTGATTAATTTAAAAAGCACCTCAAGACATTTTTATTCAGAAAAGCTTTTGGTTAAATATTTTACTTTCTGTTTTTATCAGCTGTCCTTATTGTTTTAGTTTTATTTTAAGCCTGTATTTTGTATTTGTGTAAAGCACTTTTTGATTGTATCTCTGAAAAGTGCTGTATAAATAAAGTTTACTTACTTACTTACTAAAAGACGAAACGTTTCAACAAGAAGAATCCATCCAGAGCACCTGATTTAACCTTGCTAAAGTTGAAATGTTCACACATTCAGCAGCTATCATCAACCTGTTGCTCATGTGTTCACTTTATTATAGTTCTCTGACACGAGTTCCTTGAAGGAATGCATATCACCCACCACCTCTACTGCCCGAGTTTGGATTCATCTCATGTAGGAAAAAGATAACAAATGTGTAAAAATGTTCATGTTCAGAATCACTCGATGACGTGGGATCAAGTGCGATTTGGGTTTGCTCCAAGTATTTGTTGGGAATTACTTGTACATTAATTTACAACCACACTAAATTTTAGCTCTTGTCTGTAACACTGATTGCACAGTGACTATTTTATTTCTAAAGCAGTTTAAATTTGGAGGCCATCAGGAAGTGACTCCAAGAAGCTGTTGTAGACATGAAACCAGCAATTACTTTCTGAAAGTTTCATTAAAATCAATCCAGTGGTGCTACCAGACAGACAGATGTGTAGATTATTTATGTGCAGCTGCCAAAAGAAGAGTAATAAATGATGAAAATGAGTTAAACAGCCTCTCTGAATTACCTGAAGAGGTGTTTTCTGTAGCGTTTCCAGGCGATGGTGGCTCCACTTTGATTTCCACATGATGTGCGTTGTCATTCAAAATGTCATTCTGCAGAAAGATAATTAATATTTGCATGGTTGGTTTGATATCAGTGGGCCTTTAGTGAAGCAACAGGACACACAAGAACAAAAGTCTTAGTAACAGACACATCAGCATGCAGCGATAAACGGTGAAGCAGCACGAGGCGAGCGTCTCTGGCCTCGTCCATGTTTGTTACACGTTCTTTTCCAGAGGATGTTTCTTCATCTGCTCACTTCATGAACAGCGTGAAGACAACTTGACAGTCTGAGGACAGAACTCCTGGGAGTCTGGACAGAATAATTCTTCCACATGCAGCAAAGAGCGATAACAACCAGCTGACTCACATTCAGCAGAGTGTTGGCTTCATTTTGAATGCTTTCAAACGTGTACTTCTCAGACCTCCTCTGGCGCATTTTGAACAGTCGAGATCCTCTGTTTGACAGCAGAGATAACTCCTCCAACATGATGTCCTGCGGGGTGCTCAGCTTCTTCCCGAGGTCCATGGCAACTCCTCCCAACAGCAAAAGATGAAAAATAAATAACATTTAGCAATATTTTACATATACAGGTGTTAACATGTGGTAAATCAGTCAGTCAAGGAACATGAATGCTAACTCTATGTTGTGATTGAGATTCTCTGGTATTTACTGGATTATAAGTTAACAAAAAAACACATGGGTAATTGTTTGGATACTTTATGATGACATGATCAGCACTGACTGTGTCCAGCAATAAACAACATAAATAAACCTGTAATGCCAAAAGAGGAATACATTTTATTTTGGCTAGCTTGAGAACCCCAACTATAGCATTATTTACGTGAAAGACAATGGTAGCGAGCTGGCTGACATGATGCAGAGAAGGAAGGTAGATGTTTATGTGTCCAAGAGACCAAGTGGAAGGGCAGCGAGGCTCATAGCATTGGAGCAGGGTTCAAACTGTTTTACCATGGTGTGGATAGAAAGAAATGGGGTGGTCCTGAAGGAGGAGTTGGCAAAGAATGTACCGATAGTAGAGGTGAAAAGAGTCAGATAGGGTGATGTGTCTGAAGGTAGAAGTAGAAGGTCTGATGTTAAACAGTGGTTATGCTCCACAGGTTGGATGTGATGTAGAGGAGAAAGATTCATTTTGGGAAGAAGTGATAGAGCATATTTCCAGGGAGGAAAGAGTGGTGATTGGAGCAGACCTGAATGGACATGTTGGTGAAGGAAACAGAGGGGATGAGGAAGTGATGGGTAGGTTTGGTGTCAAGGAAAGAAACCAGGAAGGACAGATGGTGGTGGATTTTGCCAAGAGAATGGAAATGGCTGTAGTCAATACCTATTTCCAAAAGAGGGAGGAACATAGAGAAGGAGTACGCAGGTCGACTACATTCTGTGTAGAAGAGGAAACCTGAGGGAGATTGGAGACTGTGAGGTTGTAGCAGGGGAGAGCATGGCCAGACAGCATCGGATGGTTGTGTGTAGAATGACTGTTGTTGTGAAGAAGAGAAAAATAGTAAAATCAGAGAAGAAGACTCTGAAGAAGGAAGAATGTTGTGAGAGATTCAGAGACGAGCTGTTAAAGGCTCTGGGTGGTAAGAAAGAGCTTCCAAATGACTGGACTACTACAGCAACAGTAATTAGAGAGACAGGTAGGAAGGTACTTGGTGTGTCATCTGGACAGACAATGGATGATAAGGAAACCTGGCGGGAACAGCACAGTGGTGCAACTGGTACAGCTGCTGCCTCTCAACGAGCAGGTCATCCCGGTTCAAATCCCGTCCCGGGGGCCTTTCTGCATGGAGTTTGCATGTACTCTCTGTGCATGTGTGGGTTTTCTCCAGGTAATCCAGTTTCCTCCCACAGACCAAAAACATGCATGTTAGGTTGATTGATAACTTGTCCCTAGGTGTGAATGTTTTTTTGTCTCGTTTGTCTCTATGTGTCCCTGTGATTGACTTGTGACCTGTCCATGGTGGCCCCGGCCTCTAGCACAGTGATGGCTGGACATAGTAACCAGTGACTCCTGCAACCCAAAAAGGAAGAAGTGGGTGAAGATATTGGATGGAAACCTGGTGATGGAATAGTGAAGTGCAGGAAACTTTTCAAAGAAAGATGTTAGCCAAAACGAAATGTGACAGTGAGAGGACTGAAGAGAGGAGACAGGAATATAAGGAAATGCAATGTAGAGCAAAGAGGGATGTAACAAAGGCAAAGCAGAAGTTGTATAAGTTATACTGGAGGCTGGACACTAAAGAGGGCAAGAAGAACTTGTACTGGTTGGCGACAGAAGGATCAGGCTGGAAAGGATGTGCAGCAGGTTAGGCTTGTTAAAGATATGAATGTTAATGTTCTAACAAGTGAGGCCCATCCTTGACAGAGAGTGTGACAGGAAGATGGAAGGAGAACTTTGTGGAGCTAATGAATGAAAGAGAAAGAAGAGTAGAGGCCATAGAAACTGTGGACCAAGAAGTGGGAAAGATTAGTGAGGGTGAAGTCTGGAAAGTTCTGAAAAGAATGAAGAAGGGAAGACAGTAGGACCTGATGACATACCAGTGGAGGTTTGGAATTGTCTTGAAGAGATGGCAGTGAGGATTTTGACTCAAATATTCAATGACATATTTGAGGGTGAGAAAATGCCTGAGGAATGGAGAAGAAGTGTGTTGGTGGCCATTTTTAAGAACAAGGGTGATGTACAGAGTTGTAGCAACTACAGAGGAATTAATTTGATGAGCCACACGATGAAGATCTGGGAGAGTTTTGTGGAAGTTAGACTTACTTTATAGACAAAAAGTGACTGTGAGCAGCAATATGGTTTCCTGCCAAGACAGTTGATATAATGAAAAAAGTAATTGTGATGACTGTACAGGTAGTCCCCGATTTACGAGCGAGATCCGTCACAACGAGGCGCTCGTAAACCGGAAATCTCGTAATTTGGAACGGCCGCCATTTCGCTCGTAAATCCGGAAATCCGCTCGTAAATTGGAACGGTTTTCGCTAGCGCACCTAAAAACACTCTATTTTCATCTAAAAACTACTTTTGAGTGCATAAAAATGATCGGAAACGTGTGTTTATATGCTTAACTTGCTAACTGAAGTGAAAAAACACATGAAAACTCAGTATTTTTTTCGTTTTTTCCAAAAATGTGCAGCTCGTAAGTCTGGAACCTCGCAGATCAGAGCGCTCGTAAATCGGGGACTACCTGTAATGTGTTTATGAATAAGGATTTAAAAAACCTGAATGTATATTACTCCTATTATTTACAAACATGGACAGCAGATGATAAAATCAAAAAACTTTTAGAAACTGTGGTTGACGAGACAGAGAACAGCAGTTGGTCTGACGCTTGTGTTAAAAGTGGACACTGATTTATTTTGGACCTCTGAGCAGATTTAGAAAATGTTATCAGGTGTTTTATAAAGTTCATCCTTTAGCTGTTTTGTAAAAGAACCAAACAAAAACAAACATTAAGTTGGAGTTTAGAACGTGTCCTCGGCCATGTGCACTGACAGAATGTCCCTCAGCTGTTCAGACATTCATGTCTCCCCACCTCACAATAAAATAAGCC
>JBBPBX010024999.1:9122-23763 GCA_038048925.1 Garcialebias charrua | reverse complement strand
AATAGACTTTCGGACAAAGAACAAAGGATTATCCACCCCCTGGTGGTAAATCAGCCAGTTTTATTTCTGGGCGGCCCTGACATTTTGAACCCGGATCAGAACCTGGCTCGTCTTTTCCAACATGAATAAATATTTAACATGATCTGTTAGCAATCAAATTGTGTGTTGAGGATGACTTTCAGCTACTACCACCCCAAAGTTAAATTTAATTTCTCTAAAACTGACTGACTTACAGCCTTTTTGGCGTTTGCTAAGGTTGATTGACTGCAGCGGCCATCTTGAATCAGGCTGACTCCAAAGAATGAGCAATGATGAACATTTGACGATTTGTCTGTGACTTTTATCAGAACTAGATCATAGGATATTTTACTAACAGGCAGATGGACAAATACACACACTCAGACACATGCAGCAACTCAAATGCTCACCTTTTACAGTATGTTGCTGGGCGATCATGTAATATCACCATCCAACATCTGCCAAATGTTTGTTTGCCTTTTCACACCAATCTGAAGTCTTTCTAGTGTGACCAGTCAAGTGTGTTGTGTATCTGCAAAGCTGTAGTGTTTCCCATTTTGTACCTTTCACTTGAGTCTTTAAATTCTTTATGGTGACATGTGCCTTTCGTGATGCAGCTTGTCTTCAGTCAGCTGATGAAACATGAAAACCAGCTTGGGTCAGTTCTGTCAAATGTTGTTTTTGGTTATGGTTATGGCCTCCTCTCCAGTTGTAGAACTTGACATAGATGCTTTAGTTCATTTAAATGCTGACTGAGTCGTGCATGGCTATGCTGACGAGCAGCCGTGGTATCAGACATGAAAAGTGCAGAAGTCAAGCCATCATCGTCCTAATGCTAAAAGATGAACCAAACTGAATCCACTATTGACGGTCCAGCCTTTTGTTTTTAGTTGTCATAAACTTTATTTTAGTCACGAAAGAAGCAGGTCGTTTAGTACAACTTAACGAGCTTAATGAGGGGCGGTCGTACCTGTGATTGTGTCCCTGCTGTGCAGCCTGTACCCTCGACGTAGAGACCTGGAGACTCAGGGGTCAACCCACAGCGTGGAGTGGGCTCTTCCCTGATCTTTACACTCTCGGACACTAAAACTAAACTGTGAGCGTGTGTGTCTCGATGTGTGTTGTGAGCGGAATGCAGCTTACATCAATAGGCTAAATTTAACCTGCCAAACACTCAAATCCTGCTCAGAGCCCTCGGGTCTGGGCCAGCAGGCAGAGGGATGACAGACCCTGTACATGTGCATGGATCTTCCTACAAGGAGAAGGAGTCCCACCCAGGAAACGATTGTTTCCTTACTTCTGATCCTTACACTCAACTGTTCTCAGGGTCTGCCACTCCTGCTGGCTGTTTTCTCTCAGATCAGCTCGAGTCACATTGAAGATGCGCTAAGCTCTGACGTGTTTTCTTTAAAACTCCAATATAACGTAAAGTTTCTACATTTAAAAATGAAACTCAGTCTGAAAACAATTGTTCCCATCTTTACAAGTGAGGATCCAACACTGTGAAAACTCATGAACAATCAGCATTTTACCTGTTGTGGATGGCTCTTTGAAGAACAGTTAATAAAATACAGTATAAATCTGAAAGTTATGCACCATAACTCATGTTCCCTGAAGGAAGGGAACGAGGTGCAACATATGCTATGGGAATTGCGCCCCCGCGTGATTACCTTAAGGAATACATTCACGCCTTTACAACAGGGACGTCCGCGTCGCCAGAGGCCCCGCCCTCTGGGTACTTAAGCCGCTGATGCCCATCCATCAATCTCCAAGATGCACTTCACCGAGCTTTCTGCATTGAAAAGGGCCAGATATGTTGCACCTTGTTCCCTTCCTTCAGGGAACATGAGTTATGGTGCATAACTTTCAGTTCCCTTTCAGTCATGTCTCGGTGCAACATATGCTATGGGAACATAATTCAATCACGCCCTTGAAATGCTCAGTAAAATGCATGCTAGTGTGAACATCCGCCTTTATTCAAAAGGCATCCCAAGGTCGCTTTCTACTGTGTGTTAGAGAGGACAGCCTGAGTGACAGCACATGCAGTAAGGTCCAAACTGTAATGCTTTGCAAAAGTGTTTAATGAGCTCCATTTCGCAGCAACACAAATGTCTGCAACTGGTACACCCTTGAACAGTGACCACGAGGTGGCCAAGCCCCGAGTGGAGTGGGCATGCACTCCAGAGGGCACCTGTTGACCTTTGCTACTGTTCGCCCTTTTTATGGCCTCAGTCACCCAGTGTGAGAGCTGCTGCTTTGATAGGGCCTTTCCGGTAGCAGGTGTTGCAAAGCACACAAACAGTTGATTTGTTTTTCTTGATTCGGCTGTTCTCTGCATGTAAGTGCTTAAAGCTCTCATGGGGCTGAGAGCCTTCAGCCTTTCCTGTTCCTGAGTGAGGACAGGAGCAGGTGGAAAAGAGGAGAGATCAAAGTCCAGATTTCTAGGGTTCAAAGTCAAGACCTTGGGGATATATGCGGGATTAGGCCTTAGGGTGACCTTTGACCCGTCAGGGGCGAACCTAGTACACATTGGGTGTACGGACAAGGCATGGAGGTCACCCACACGTTTCGTCGAGCAAAGAGCCAGGAGAAGAGCGGTCTTATAAGATAATAAGTCTATCTTAATGTCGCTCAGTGGTTTGAATGGGGGATCACAGAGAGCCCCCAAGACCAGACTAAGATCCCATCCAGAGGTCAAGATCCTGCTGGGGGGTCTCTTCCTCAGCACGCCCTTCATAAATCGTATTATGAGCGGGTGCGCGCCAGGCATCCTGTTCCCCCAGCCTTCGTGACAGGCCGAAATTGCAGATAGGAACACCTTAATTGTTGTAAAAGAACGATCTTTCTCCAGCAAGTCCTGAAGAAAGGTGAGGAGCTGAGCCAAGTCACATGAATAAAAAACAATATTTCTTTCTGAGCACCAGGCTTCAAAAATATGCCACTTCCGTGCGTAAAGAGACTGAGTTAACCCAGCTCGTGCATTTTGAATGGTATTTACCACATTTTCTGGCAGGCCTGAGGCCACCAGCTTGTCCCTTTCTGCCACCAAACTGAAATTTGCCACAGCTCTCAGCCTAAGTGGCGAGATTGCTCCTTCTGGTGATGTGGGGGGTCCCTGTAGAGGGGCAGGTGGTAGAACCAGCTCTCTCTCAGGGGCCCTAATTCCTGTGGTCCCTTGAAGGTCAATCACGTTAGGGAGAGGACCTTCCTGCAGATGTACCACCCTACTGCTCTGATCAAGAGTGTTTGGGGGCAGAGGCAATCTGTCGTCATTATTAGACAAAAGCGGGACAGAACGTCTGCTTTTCCTCTTTTTGTTGGGGGTCATGGATCGTAGGGGTTGCAAGTTTTGTAAACGAGCAGATCTCCTGGTTCCAGCCCGTTTTCTGGTTGGGCCTGGTTTACTGGTCTCAGGCCTTAAAAGGGTTCTGGAGCCTGACAAACCACCGGTGGGCTGTGTTTCACCCGGTTGGGGTACTTCGTTTAAGAGCAGAACTGAGTCAGCACATTGAGCACGGTCACGTGCTATAGGATCACTGCTTGAGCATTGTGTGTCCCCCACCATGGATAAGGGGGCAGCTTCGGCATGAGAATGTGGAGATGGACCTTTGCACTGAGCAGACTTTATATTGGTTGGTGACAGAGAGCTCAGTCCTCTTCGATTAAAAGGAAGAGGAGTCTGATTCAGCCCTGGCTTGTTTACACACACTGCAGTTTCATCACAACTGCTTTTGTGAATGTGTGAAGCTGGTGATAGCCTGCATGCTTCTGCCGTGACCCCCCTCCCCCGTCCCCGTCCCCGTCCCTTACTGGGAACCGTTGAATAGGTGGCCAGGAAGGTGGGTCATCAGATTCTGACGGTGCGCACCCCTGGAGCGCGGACGTGTCACGTGTTTGTTCGGTTTGTGTATTGTCCGCCCTGTGGTTTACTACTGAGTGGGGGCTGGAGCACGTGACCCCCCTCACCTGTCTTTGTGAGGAGTGTCGGGCCTGCTTGCAGATGTCTCTGGGCCTGTCACAGACAGAACAGAGACGCCCTGCTGGGGTTTATTGATTAGGCTAACACCCCGTGAGCCGTGAGGGGGGGGGGGGGAGATGGCCCCCTCCCTTTATGTCGGCTGGCAGGACAGAGGGACCCGTTCTGCTGATTTTATTGTGTTTGTTGTTGTTTTTTTTTTTTCTTTTTGAGTCAAGAAAACAGAGAGTGGCTGTTTTTTTTAGCTTTATTCGTGCTTATGTGTAACGACATATTTGACTTTATGTCACTCACAGCAGAAAGAACATGATTTGTGTCTAAAACAAAGTCACCAGCTTTTTGTACCGTGCTACAAACAAAGTCTGGACGTGAAAAGATCATTTCCCGTACCGCGTGGGCGGGTGATCGTGTAAAGTTTAGAAGTGGTCCTGGTTCATCAGGCACGCTTCTGTGTGGTGTCCCAGTTCGTCGAGGAGGTTCTGTACAGGTCCGCCTGGCGGGGAACAAATCTGTTCTTACTACAGACATGTTCGGTCAGAGGTGGACCCGGCGGAGGTCTCTGCCGGTGCTCGGCCTCGTACGCCAGCCACTTTTGCGGTGGGGCACGTGTGGCTGAATGGTGACGAGGCTGCGGTGCTCTGCTCCCAGCTGACTCCTTAGGGGGGGCGAAGGTTCTCCTGGGGATGCCCACTGGGAGAGCTTCAGCCTGTTTGCGCCTCTGGTCCAGCCCGGTCTGAATTCGATCCAGCGCTTTTCCAAAAAGTCCCGTCGGTTCTATCAAATGGTGGAGAAAAGGAACTTTCTGTCCCTCCGGGAGGTCAGTTAAGGTCATCCACAGATGGCGTATCGCAATGACCACCTCAGCCATTCCTCTGCCTTGTGCAACAGCAGCTGTCCCCATCATGCGGAGCACAAAGTCTGTTGCCCTGCGGGCTTCATCCAGTAGCTCCGCGGCAGCTTGCTTGTCTGTCGTTACCTGGAGCTCCTGCAGTTTTTCAGCCAGGTAAGCCTGCATCATGGCGGACGCGTTCATTGTGCGTGCCGCGAGACCCTGAGCTCTGTAGCATTTCTCGAGCAGAGAAGCCAAAGCTCGACAGGCCTTGCTGGGGAGAGTTGGTTTTGTCCCGGATGACTTGGGAGCCAGATGGGACGCCAGCGTGTCCTCAATTTGAGGCACATTGGCTATTCCCACTTCATCCATCCCGTCCACGTCGAGAAACTGCGAGAGTGGCAATAGCATGGGAGCTCTGGGCTGAGCCCAAGTGCGAGTCAGCTCTGTGAGGAAGTACGGGAAGACGGGCATCCTTTGTCTCGTGGCGGCCTGCTGTTTTGAGTAAAAATAATTTCCTGCCAACCTTGTGACTTGTTGACGAGGTGGAGGCTCCGGCCATGGGATCTGCAGTGCGTCCGCTGCTCTGTGACACAAGTTGAACAGAGCAAGGATGGAAAAGTCAGTCTCTGGGAGCACAGGCGTGTGGGTGTGGGAGAGGTCTTCTCCTTGTTCCCCGTAACCGACGTCGGCGTCGTCCGCAGAAAATTCAACTAAGGCTGAAATCGAGATCTCGTTCTCATTCATCATGCCTCGTGTGTCAAATTTGACTGTTAAGTCCACCATGGGGGCCAGTACATCTGGACTGTCGCCCCATTCGACTCGTATGCTGTCGTCCAAAGCCATGCTCTCGAGCTCCGGCGTGGGAGTGAGAGCCCCAGTAGTGTCCGGGTCTGCTGGCGCCATAGCAGCCCCCATGGCCTTGGCGACGAAGTCCGCCCGGTGCCTCCTCACCGCCTCCAGCATCTGGCTGCAGTGTGGGCAAGACTCGGGTGTGTCCAGCGCCATGTTTGCATGCAACATCCCCAAGCAGACGGGACAGGCCTCATGGGTGTCCGACGCTAAGAGGAAAAAAACGCATCCGCTGGGGCAGGCGCGCGAGGGTGGGCTCGCCGCTCTGCTGGTCTTTTTTGGAAGTCTTTTCTTTCGCTTTGCTTTCTCCGGAGGCATGTCCGAGATAAGACGAGCGAGTCCTTCCAATATCTTTTTCTCTTTATTTGAGATGTCTCCTCCGTCGCGTCGCTTTCGCTGGCTATCCTGCTACAAATTAGCAGAGGTAGCAGTGTGACGCAGTTAGCGCCGTCGAGCGAAGCAGTCTGCGGAAAGAGGAGAAGAGAAAACTTTGGGGTTAAGGAAAAATGTGCCGGACTAGCTTTCGCTAGTCCAGCAGTACGCAGGAATAATTCTCTGTGCGCTCTGTGTAGGGAGCAAGCTCACCTCTGGTCGAGCGATGAAGCAGCAGAGAAGTCCCGCGAAGAGAGTTCAGGTTTAAGCGAGGTGAAGGGCAAAAAGAGATTGATGGATGGGCGTCAGCGGCTTAAGTACCCAGAGGGTGGGGCCTCTGGCGACGCTGACGTCCCTGCCGTAAAGGCGTGAATGTATTCCTTCAGGTAATCGCGCGGGGGCGCAATTCCCATAGCATATGTTGCACCGAGAGACATGACTGAAAGGGAACTCTCTGGACCAACAAGCTCATGGCTAGTCTGCGTGGGGCTGTGGGAGTGTATTGCTGCCATGTCAGGTCAATACTGCAGCATTTCATGTAAACACTGATTTATAAATTTATTGTTGCACTATTTTTATTCGTCTGCTCAGTTTATGTAATCTAACTCCTTTTGAATACTTTGAGATATTTTAGCCATTTGATCAGCAAAACATTCAGCTCATTCAGCTCAGATGGGTTCCATGCTTGTGGGTTTAGCAACTTTTATACTTTTCAAAATGTTTCACTTCATTTACAAATATTTTCTAAATAAAAAAACATAAAAATTTGTTCATTTAATAAAATATATATTTTTTATCTGAACTCTGTTGTAAAATAATGATTTGTTTGTCTTCTTGGGTTACTTTTACTTTTTAGCCACTGTTTTTTGTTTGTTTGTTTTTTCGCTAGCTTTTTCTACGTTTTTTTTTGTAGCTTCTTGCTATTGATTTGCTGCTTTTAGTCTTCAGTTAGCCTTTTGGTTCATTTAGCATCCAGTTAATGTTTTACAGTATTAATTTTATCTTTGACTACAAAGTACTTGTTTTCAGCAGTCTCTCAGCCATCAGCATTCACACTGCAGTTAAAAATTTCAGTTTCTGTTTGTAGTGCAAACAGTGGCAGCAGCAGCTAGCTGTAGCACTTTAAGTAATCAATTATGTCAGAACTAAACTGATACAGTATTCCAATCAGAGGTTGTTCAACCAGCTATCTACAACAGATAAGATGATAATTGTAGTAGACACGTGAGGTCCACTATGTAAGAATGTGAGCAGGTGTTAACTTGCTCACAAGCTTAATTACTTATATCAAGACTAGTTCAAGTCCAGGATAGTAATTATGTATTTATTTACGGATTCTCTTCTTTTTCGGATTAAATATTACCTTGTGTGACCTGATGAGACCTATAAGTGACTATGAGATGTTAATTATGACCCATCAAGGAAATGTAGTCATTTATTTAACAGATCATTAAATTAACATCATAACACCCTGATGCATGCTCAATAATCCAGGTAGAAAAATCCAAAAAAGCTAAGTCTGGTCCTCTGGACATTCAAAAAACAAAACAAAACAAAGCAAAAAAAAAAAACTGTAGAAACGTTTCGTCTTTCGTCCGAAAGACTTCCTCAGTCTGAGAAGCTGAGTTCAGCTCAGTCTTATAAATAGCACCCTCCCACAGTGGATCAACCAGTTGGCTGATGACAGCCGAAACCAGCTGCTCACATGATCAAGGAGGACCATCAGCCTGACGATGGATCGTTAACACCCTGATGGTTGTTTGCTATTCACAGAGGGCTGAGTGATACTAGCAATAACAGCATTGTAAGTGGGGGACAGTTGAACCCGGAGGCCTCCACCTCTGTTTAATGATGGACGGTTTCTTTTCACAAAGATGGCCTCCTTTACTCCTCTCTCAAACCATTGTTCCTCTCTATCAAGGATGTGAACATCTTCATCCCTGAAAGAGTGACCGCTGGCCTGGAGATGAGTGTAGACCGCAGAGTCCTGACCTGATGATGTTGATCTTCTGTGCTGGGCCATCCTTTTGGCCAGTGGCTGTTTAGTTTCCCCGATGTAAGACTGATCACAGCCCTCCTGACACTGAACAGCATACACAATATTACTCTGTTTGTGCCGGGGGACTGGATCTTTGGGATGAACCAGTCTTTGTCGTAATGTATTTTGGGGTTTAAAAGCCACTGGGACGTTGTGTTTAGAAAATAAACGTCTCAATGTCTCTGAAACTCCCGCAACATACGGAATGACCACTGGTCTGGGTCTGGGTTCCTTCTTTTCACCTGATGGCTGGCTGGAGTCCTGTTTGGGTTTCTTCTCTGCTTTCAGGAAGGCCCAGTTAGGATATCCACATTTCTCTAGAGCCTGTTTTGTGTGTGATTTCTCCTTCTGTCTGGCTGCTGAGTTAGTGGGGACGCTGTCTGCTCTGTGGTACAGAGTCCTGATGACTCCTAACTTGTGCTCCAGAGGGTGATGGGAGTCAAACTGTAAATACTGGTCTGTGTGTGTGGGTTTGCGGTACACCTCAGTTTGCAAATTTCCTCTATCAGAAACTGAGACCTCACAGTCCAAGAAAGCCAACCTGCCATTTTTTACATCTTCTCGTGTGAACTTGATATATTTATCCACAGAGTTGATGTGATCAGTGAAATGTTGGACTTCCTGAGATTTAATTTTAACCCAGGTGTCGTCAACATACCTGAACCAATGACTTGGTGGTCTCCCTGAAAAGGATGTCAAAGCTCTCTTTTCTACCTCCTCCATGTACAGGTTGGCAACAATAGGAGAAACTGGAGACCCCATAGCACACCCATGTTTCTGCCTATAATATTGCTCCCCATATGTGAAGTAGGTTGACTGCAGGCACAGTTTCAAGAGTTGACACAGTTGTTCTGTGGAAAGTGTGGTCCTGTTGCTCAGAGTGGTGTCTGATTTTAACCTTAAACAGACCACCTCTACTGCTTCATCAACAGGAATGCACGTAAAGAGTGATGTGACATCAAAAGAGACCATTGTTTCATCAGTCTCCATGATGACATCCCTCACCTTATCCACAAAGTCCATGGTGTTCTGTATGTGGTGTTCTGAGCTGCCAACTAAAGGGATGAGTACAGATGCCAGATATTTGGAAACATTGTAAGTGACCGAGTTAATCATGCTAACAATTGGTCTTAAAGGTACACCCTGTTTGTGGATTTTGGGTAAACCATACAGACTTGGCGTGGCCTCCCCTGGGTACAGTCTGTGGTACAGAATATTGTCAATAGCCTTGTCCTGCTTCAAAATTTTCAGGCAATCTATCAACTTCTTCTTGTAACCACTTCCTGGATCTCTTTTCAGCGGTTCATAAGTGGTTAAGTCACTAAGGAGTGACATAACTTTCTCATGATAGTCTTTCTGGTTCAAAATCACTGTGCACCTTCCTTTGTCTGCTGGGAGAATTATGATGTTTTTGTCTTTGCTAAGAGTGGTGAGTGCATCCCTCTCTTCTCTACTGATGTTGGAAGGTGGTGGTTTGGCATTACTGAGACAGGCTGAAACTTTGACTCTGAGTTGTTCGGCTTCAAAATCTTTAATTTTGTTGTTACGGATGGCTGACTCAGTGGCTGTGATCATCTCTACCAACGGAACTCTACTTGGTGCCACTGCAAAGTTTAGTCCCCTGGCAAGAATCTCTGTCTCCGGCTGGGTGAGCTGTCTGTCAGATAAATTCTTCACCCAATTTTCTGTCTCCCTGGCATGTAGCTGTGTAGTGGAGTGTTGTCCTACACTGAATGTGTTGTTATTAGAATTGTGATGGTGTTGACGAGTTATCAGTAAGTTAAATTTGTTTTGTTGTCGAGTCTTGGACTTGACATGCTGTGCTAAGCGTGCCTGATCTGTACAGTCCATCACTTGCTGAAGTGTGGTCTGATCTAGGAACGTTGTTAGTTTTTGTTTAATGTGCTCTTCTTTGGCCTTCAAGGTCTCAATAGTAAAATTGGTCTGTCTCACCCGTTCATTCAGCAGCTGCGTCTGTGCCTTCTGAAGGATCTTGCTTGCCCGGTGCCCGTTGACCGACGATTTCAGTTCCAGGCTCTTGGGAATGATGCCACTTTGTCTGCATCTAAGGTTGAATCGCAAGTGGTTCCTGTAGTCCGCCCTCTTCCTAGCTGTTTTCTCAAACTCTCTAACAAGTTTGAGGCAATCCTGGCCAAAGTGGTTCAAAATACCCTGATGCATGCTCAATAATCCAGGTAGAAAAATCCAAAAAAGCTAAGTCTGGTCCTCTGGACATTCAAAAAACAAAACAAAACAAAGCAAAAAAAAACTGTAGAAACGTTTCGTCTTTCGTCCGAAAGACTTCCTCAGTCTGAGAAGCTGAGTTCAGCTCAGTCTTATAAATAGCACCCTCCCACAGTGGATCAACCAGTTGGCTGATGACAGCCGAAACCAGCTGCTCACATGATCAAGGAGGACCATCAGCCTGACGATGGATCGTTAACACCCTGATGTTCTAAGTAATGTAATAAAGTACCAGTGAGAATCAACATTCTTTTGCTCTTTTCCAAGCTACGCCCGAGCACGTGTTGCTAATGCTAAGCTAGCTCTCCTCCTACGCACCACCATCACGTTACATGTCTCCTGTTGGAATCTCAAAAGTGGGCTTTTAACAAGTGCAAAACACACCCATCCAAAACAATCAATCATCATGTACAACAACCAAATGTTTTATGCCAGATTGCCAACTTGCTACTCACAGAAACAGCCACATGACAACCAAGGCAAAAGTGGTTCAGAAAAAAGGGTTGTAAGCTCAGTCATTCAGGTAGATAACAACAAAAACGTTAAATCGTGTCATCTGGACAAGTTTCTTTATGATCTGGTTGGCAGGTTGCAGACTGACAAAGTCCTCTGGAAGGGGGCTAAAACGTTTCTCACTTAAATAAACTGGTCCAGATGACATGATTTTACCTTTTTTTGTTATTTGATAAATAGTTTACTTAGGAATTTGGTTGTGAGAAGTTATTTCATGTAACCAGATCAAGTAATTTATTATCACTGAAAGCCAGGAAATGATTTAAAGTGGTGCTTGAAAGTTTGTGAAGTCTTCATAATTTTCTATATTTCTGCATAAATATGAACTAAAACATCATCAGATTTTCACACAAGTCCTATAAGTAGATAAAGAGAACCCAAACAAATGAGACAAAAATATTATACTTGGTCATTTATTTATTGAGGAAAATTATTCAAAATTACATATTTGTGAGTTGCAAAAGCAGATACCAACCACTTTACAATATTATTATTATGAGATATTTATTTATACAGGTTAGTTACCAGTGAGCCTCGAAGACTCATTAACAAGAGAGACCTGTTACATACAACGTACAGGCAGATGAGAAAAAGAGGACACGAGGGTGGAGGAAGCCAAAAAAAAACAATTCTTACACCATGTCCTAGCTGGGAAACAGTGTAAAAGATGGGGGAAAATACTTTGCGACATGAAGCACGTCAGCATGATGGCACAGTGGTTAGCACCATTGTCTCACAGCAAGAAGGTCCAGGGTTCAATCCTCGGTTGGACCTGGGGTCTTTCTGTGTGGAGTCTGCATTTTCTTCTCGTGCTTGCGTGGGTTTTCCCCGGGTACTCCAGTTTCCTCCCACAGACCAAAAACATGCATGTTAGGCTGCCTTCAGGCCCAGGCCTCCCTTGGGAAAAGATCTGTGATCTCAAAGGGATTTGCCTGGTTAAATAAAGGTTAATAAAAGCAGCAACACAAAATGACATCATAATCCATTTACGCATAGAGGTCGACAAAAGTGGTGAGTTATCCATAAACACTCCAGAAAGTTCCAAAGTTCTGACAAGATGGTACAGTGTCTATCAGTGTCACAGTTCTGACAAGGCCATAGATGTCCTCAAGGGTGGTGGGGATAGAAGCTTGTAGTTTACGTATTCTCCAGGAGCAATTTGAGGTAAGTTTGTGATGAGTTCCACTACCTGCAACACTACCTCCTGATTGGCCGCTGATTTCCACCAGCTGGCGGCCATCCTTCTGATGAGGACCTTCCACTATTTAAGGCTGCAGTCTAGTGTGACTCATCGCTGAAGCATTGATTCCTGTTTACGTCATCCTGTCTCCTCGACTCCTGTTTGGTTCCGAGTTCCCGTGGTCCAGGTTCCAGTCCTCCGTGCCTTGCCTTCCAGCCACACGCCCATCAAACCTGTGTACCGACTATTCCCCTGGATTCTGTCTCTGGTGATCTCTGGTGGATCTCACCCACGCTCAGCACCTCATCTGTAAGGAAACACAAAACAATCACAATACGAACGCTGCAAGTGGACTCCACTGATCCAACCCTCTCTTCCCCAGGATCTCCAAGAGATGAACCACTGTAAATAATTGCACTGTAAATAATAAAACATCACTATTCCTGCTAACTGTATCTTGTCCTTTCTGGTCTCGTACAACTCTGGGTTCCCCGAGTCGTGACAGAAATGCTTCAGCCAGACAACGCCCAGAACGAGACCAGAAGCCAACAGACTGCCTCCTCATCCGAGATGGACCGCATCAATCAACTCGAAGGAATGCTACGTCGGGTTCTTACACAACAACAGGAGGTTCAGGACAATATGAGAGAACTGGGAGGTATGGTGTTTTCTCTTAACCAAAAACTCTCACCATCCCCAGCTTCTAAAACCCCTCCAGTGTCCAAGACGGAACCTAAGGACTCTGCCTCGAACCAACAGGTAATTACCAAACCATCAGAATATTTTTCTGGCGACCCTAGCCTGTGTGGAGGGTTTTTGTTGCAAATTAAACTCGCCTTCAAGGGAGCACCACAGTTATATTCAAACAACATCGCCAAGATAACATATTTCACCAACCAGCTGAAAGGTGACGCACTTCGTTGGGTTGATTCTTTCCTACAATTCCACGACTTGGATCACGTTTCATTTGATACCTTGTTAGGAGAGTTTCGCCGAATCTTTGACCGTCCCTTGCAGATGCCCAACGCCGTAAAGCGACTCCTCGGGCTACGTCAGGGCCGGCGACCTGTGGCTGAATACGCCCTCGAGTTTCGCATCATCGCAGCACAAACCGGGTGGCCCGACACAGCACTGCAAGGTACTTTCCTGAATTCTCTGTCTGACCCTTTGAAGGACCAAATTGCCACGAGAGACGAACCAGAGGGATTTGACGAGCTGATCGAGCTGGCTGTCTCGATAGACGAGCGCTTCCGGGAACGAAGAAGAGAGCGGGACTACACTTCCCACAACCGCTTCACTTCCGGGTTCACGACACCAGGTGAGCCCCGCGCCTACAAAAGTCCGTCAGCGAACTACAAAAACCAAGAGGCACCCGCTGCCGGTCCGTCCCCTAAACCTTCTGTCCTGCCTGAATCTGAACCAATGCAGATCGGACGAACTCGTTTAACCCCTGAGGAGAGACAAAGACGAATTAATTCCAAGCTTTGTATGTATTGTGGAAAACCTGGCCATTTCATTGCTAATTGTCCATTTAGGGGAAACGAGAATGCCCACCAGTAAGGAGGACTGTACTGGTGGGCACATCTGCATTCTGTTCTGCACATCGTTTTATGCTCCCTACCATCATCCAAATAAATCAGGATCGTCATTCTGTGTCTGCTCTTCTTGACTCTGGTGCAGAACAAAATTTAATAAGTTTGGATCTAGTCAGAAACTTTTCACTGCCCACTCTTGAAATTCCTTCAATTTCTATCTCTGGAGTTACTGGTGAGACCTTAGCCCGTATCTGCAGTAAAACTGTTAAACTACACCTGATAACATCAGGAAATCATCATGAGATGACAGATTTTTTTGTATTCGAGTCTCCCCGCACCCAATTGATCTTGGGTTATCCATGGCTTCAAGAACATAACCCACACATAAATTGGAAATGGAGAAGAATTGAAGGATGGAGCGATAATTGTTTAAAACACTGTCTACGCTCTGCCATCACCACTCAATCTCCTCCTGAAAGTACACCTAAAGAGGCAACTGACATTTCCATGGTTCCCCCTGTTTACCACGACCTGGCCCCGGTGTTTGACAAACAGCGGGCTCTTTCTCTTCCTCCTCACCGACCTTACGATTGTGCAATTGACCTCCTTCCTGGGTCACCCTTGCCTGCCAGTCGATTGTACAATCTGTCGGGTCCTGAACGAGAGTCGATGAGAAAATATATTGAAGAGTCATTAGCTTCAGGCATTATTTGCCCCTCCACTTCTCCTGTGGGGGCGGGATTCTTTTTCGTCTCCAAGAAAGACGGTACTCTTCGTCCCTGCATCGATTATCGGGGCCTTAATAGTATCACCGTTAAAAATAAATATCCACTCCCCCTCATTGACTCCATCCATGAACAACTACAATCTGCCACTATCTTTACGAAACTAGACCTCAGGAATGCATACCATCTGGTTCGTATAAAGGAGGGAGACGAATGGAAGACCGCTTTTAAGACCCCGCTTGGACATTTTGAGTATCTAGTCATGCCATTTGGGTTAACCAACGCCCCTGCTGTCTTTCAAGCCCTGGTGAATGACGTGCTCCGGGACTTCATTGGTGATTTTGTTTTTGTGTACTTAG
>JBBPBX010024998.1:24529-39230 GCA_038048925.1 Garcialebias charrua | reverse complement strand
ATTCCTCTTAATACAGTGTTCATCAGTCGCTGAAAGGTAGCTGGTGCATTTCGCATTCCAAATGCCATTACAGTATATTGTAGGAAGTGGTCTGGGGTGACAAAAGCTGAAATTTCAGAAGCTCTGGCAGTTAGGGGAACTTGCCAGTAGCCCTTCAGTAGATCCAACTTTGTTATATAGGTGGTTGCACCAATGCTGTCTATGCAGTCTTCCATACGAGGTAATGGATGCGAGTCAGGGACTGTAACTGCATTTACTCTTCTAAAATCTGTACATAAACGTTGAGAGCCATCAGGCTTTGGTGTCAAAAGGCATGGAGAGCTCCAGGAGCTCTGACTTTGTTTAGCCAAACCATTTTCCAATAAATATTGAACCTCTTTGTCCATCATTTCCCTCTTGGCTGGGGAACAACGGTATGCATGCTGTTTAATGGGGGATGCGTCGCCCACATCAATGTCATGCTCCAATACCGAGGTCCTAGAGGGCACGTCTCCAAAAAGCATAGGGTACAACTGGATCAGGCCTTCCACATCCTCCTTCTCACCCCTGGGAAGATAGGACAGATATGCATCCAAAGAGTCAAGAATGACAGAGTTTGAGAGTTTACCACAGTGGTCTTCATCACACTTTTTCAAACCATCAGGGTGGACATCTCCAGACACAAGAGAGATGGATGCAGTTTTGGGAGAGTTCTCACAAGATGAGTCCTTACGTTCATCTTCTCTGGAATGAAACAACTTTAACATATTGATGTGACACAGACGTGTTTGGCGCCTCCTATCAGGGGTGTGAATAATGTAGTCTGTGTCATTGACTTTTCTTTTGACCACGTATGGGCCTGCAAAGTGTGCTGCAAGAGATGGTCCAGGTGTGGGCACCAGCATGAGTACTTTGTCACCTGGTTCGAATGACCGCTGTACAGTCTTTGTGTCATATAGCTTTTTCATTTTCCCTTGAGCAGCAGACAAAGACTTTCTTGCTATCGAACAAGCATGGTAAAGACGTTCCCGACACTGGGTGACAAACTCAAGCACATTAGATTGTGGCTTTGAGTCAGCTGACAAGAGTTGTTCTTTCAGAACCTTCAGTGGTCCTCTTACACCATGTCCAAAAACTAATTCAGCAGGGCTGAATCCAAGAGATTCCTGCTTTGCTTCTCGGGCTGCAAACAGCAAGAAAGGAAGTCCTTCATCCCAGTTTTTTCCCGTCTCAAGACAATACTTTCGCATCATGGCCTTAATAGTCTGGTGCCATCTCTCAAGTGCGCCTTGTGACTGAGGGTGATAAGGACTAGAAGTAATGTGTTTAACACCAAAAGACTGGAAAGTTTGCTGGAAAAGTTTGGACTGAAAATTACTGCCTTGATCAGTCTGTATAACTTTAGGCAGACCAAAAGTTGCAAAAAACTTCAAAAGAGCTTTTGTTATGGTAGGTGCTGTGATTCTCCTTAATGGAATAGCTTCAGGGAAGCGAGTGGCAGCACACATGATAGTTAAGAGAAACTGATTACCAGCCTTTGTTCTGGCCAGAGGACCCACACAGTCCACCAGAACACGCTCGAAAGGTTCACCAACTGCAGGGATGGGTTTAAGGGGAACCGGTGGAACCCTTTGATTAGGTTTACCCACTATTTGGCAAACTTTACATGTCCTACAGAACCTGGCAACATCTTTCTTGAGGCCTGGCCAAAAGAAATGCTGTAGAACACGGTCATGGGTTTTAGTGATTCCCAAGTGACCAGACCATGAGTGGTCATGTGCTAGCTGCAGTATTTGTTCACGATAAACTTGAGGAATGACTATTTGATGCACTACTCCCCAATCCTCTTCACTACCTTTTTGTTGCAAGGCAGGCCTTGAAATCCATTTTCTCATGAGTAATCCATTCTCAACATAAAACGTATGAGTTTTATTACTCTTTATTGAATCACACACACCTCCAAAGCATTTAGTGAGTGTTTCATCACTTTTCTGAGCCTGGCTCAAACTCTCATGCGTTATTGATAATGGGAGAAAAACCTCTGATCTTGGGGTAAAGTCCTCCTTGAGGGGTGCCGTTCCTGAAAGGACCTCTGCTGGTAACTTGTCCTCCATCAAAGCAGAGCCAAGAACAGAGTCATCCAAATTCACTTCCTTCAGCTTACGAGCTTGGGACCTGGTAAGAACACTGACAGAAAACACATCAGGATGGGACTTCAACACCACATCTTCACCCATCATGCAACTGGGATTATCCACCACCTCAGGATTAGGAAGTACCTTGTCTCCAGCAAGATCATTTCCCATGATAAATTCAACCCCTTGCACAGGGAAGGAGTTTCTCACTGCAACTTTAAAACATCCAGAGGCCAACTTGGACTTTATGTGAACATAATGTAAAGGTACTGGTACATACGTCATTCCAATTCCTTGTACTATTGTACTTGCATTACAGGAGGAGTCAGCATTAAATGGCAGAAAACTGGACAGGATGAACGACTGAGAACCACCAGTGTCCCTCAGTATCCTCACAGGTTTCTCATCCTTAGGAAGTCCTGTTAGAGAGATAAGACCATCAAAAATGAAGGGCTTAAAACAGTCATCAGCTTCAGTCATGTTTGAGAGATGTGGGGAAGATCTCGGCGTCTTAACCAGGCCAACCCCTTTAGCTGGTTTTGGTGGTTGGGGTGCCTGTTTACGTTTAAGGGCCAAACAGTCAGAAACAATATGCCCCATTTTATGACAGTAAAAACATTGTCTCTCAGATTTGGAGCTTGAAGTGTTCTTAACCTGAGACTGTAGCACATCTTTCCCCATTTTATCCCGAGGGGGTTGATCAGATTTACAAAAAACATTTTTGTGAGTAAGGGCAAATTCTTCAGCTAAGATAGCTCCCTCTTGTAAGGTGGTAGCTTTTTGCTCATTCAAGTACAAGACTGTACGATCAGGAAGGCAGTTTTTGAACTCTTCCAACAGTACCAACTCACGTAGTGAGGAAAAATCAGTGGCTTTGGTTGCCTGGCACCATCTGTCAAATAACATTGCTTTTTCTCTTGCAAATTCAACAAATGTTTGTGCAGTGGATTTTCTTAAAGCTCTGAACCGTTGTCTGTATGCCTCAGGCACTAGCTCATATGCCCTGAGTATGGCAGCTTTAACTTTGTCATACACAAGACTGTCTTCAATTGTGAGTGCTGAACATACTTCCTGTGCCTTACCAGTCAGTTTGCACTGCAACAAAAGGGGCCAAACTTCTGTGGGCCACTGAAGGGCAACCGCAATACGCTCAAATGCATTAAAATATGCCTCCACTTCTGTCTCTCTGAATGGTGGAACCAGGGCAATATTCTTGCCGATGTCAAAAGTAGAAGGTGGTATAGAAGGTTTACCTGGTGAAATCCTGACCTTGGCCTCATCTCCATCTGTAGTGTGAACTGTAGTCGGTTTTTGAGCCTGCAACTCCAACTGACGTATTTTAATAGCAGTTTCAGCTTCGATTTGTCGGCATTTAAGCTTGAACTCCAGGTCATCCTTACGTTCCCTCTCTCTGGCTTCCAGTTCAAGTCGAGCCAGACGCACCTTTAAACGAGCTCCTCCACTAGGAACTGTGGACTCAGCAGACAAAGGCTCAAACCGTGGGAGAGACTGTGGTGGTTTACCTCCCTCTGGTTTTGCAGCAGCAGGTGTCCCCATGCCATCATCAGCACAAACTGCAGGCTGATCAGCAGCTTCAAAAGATGAGGTGGCATCCTTTTTATCCACTTCCAGTGACAGCACTCCTTTCTCGACCAAATTACTAAAAACAAGAGATTTTAGATCACTTTTGAGCAAAGACTTAGACACATGGATACCCAAGTATGAAGCAAGTTCATATAAATCATCTTTTCTACAGACATCAAACTGTTGTACAGTAGGATTACTTAAAAATTCCTTCAAACTAAACTGTGCCATTTTCACAAATTAATGATCCCGGACGAGCCCCCACTTATGTTACAACCTCACCCTGAGGCTAATCAGGTAAAAATATGGCACTGGGTGTAACATAAAAAAAAACTAACAGTTGATGTCAATAAAATAACATGTTTATTTTACAAAGTAGAAAAGAGAAAAAACAATCAGAAAAACACAGGGAAGCTTTAAGCTTCAGGGTCTCCAAGGCCAAAACAACAAACAAAACACCCCCTTCTAACTATAAAGAAAATATATAACTAGCTAGAAGTAAACTTAAAATACAATGGCTAAGCTCCCTAGCTATCCACAAAACAGGAGAAAACAGGTTGGAACAGAAATGGCAGAGAACCCCTACCAGCTTCCCCTGTGAACAGAGAAAAAACAACAACATTAGTTAGGCACTCACAAACTATACCAAAAGTGCTCACAGCAAGATCAGTTAAGTTTTATCAAACCACACAGACAAGATCACAGCAGATCAAGGCCCAGACAAAAGGGACCTGACATCTTTGGCATGAAGCTCTTTATGGGGTGGCTGACGAGCTCAAACACTTTTCACCTGTGGCAGCCAGGTAGAACTGAAAAACAATAGGAGAGAGAGAGGGCTCCCTCAAGAAAAGAGAGCCCTTAGAGGTCAGTGACCGTAACACTTATCGAGATACTCAAAGCACTTTACAACACAATCTGTGTCCTCATTTACTAATTCATACAGCACTCTGCTAGATCTCCATCCATCCATCCATTTTCGTCCGCTTATCCGGGGTCGGGTCGCGGGGGTAGCAGCCTAAGTAGGGAGGCCCAGACTTCCCTCTCCCCAGCCACTTGGAGCAGCTCCTCTGGGGGAATCCCAAGGCGTTCCCAGGCCAGCCGAGAAACATAGTCCCTCCAGCGTGTCCTGGGTCTTCCTCTGGGTCTCCTCCCGGTGGGACATGCCCGGAACACCTCACCAGGGAGGCGTCCAGGAGGCATCCTAACCAGATGCCCGAGCCACCTCAACTGGCTCCTCTCGATGTGGAGAAGCAGCGGCTCTACTCCGAGTCCCTCCCGGATGACTGAGCTTCTCACCCTATCTCTGCTAGATCTCTACAAAGCAAATTGACCAAATCATTCTAAAGAGAATAATCAGTTTTTTATCACATTCATACACCGATGAGACACACATCAGAGGCAACGAGGGGTTCAGTGTCTTGCCCAGGGACACTTCAGCATGTGACTGCTGGTGGATTCGAACCCCCAACTCTTGTATTGAAGGACGACTGCTCTAACCACTCATCCACAGCCATCCAGCTAACTACATTTTTGTGCTTCTTCTAACCTTTTTTTGGTGTTGCTATTTTCAGCTTGTTATGCTCCTTTCAGCTGATTTCTGAAAATTTCAACTATTTTTGCTAGTTCAACTACTATTTAGCTGTTTTTGTGCTCTTTATTTATTTTATTTATTTTATTTTGGATTTTCAGCCAATTCAGCATTTTTTGCACTTCTTTAAACTTGTTTCAGCATAATTCTGCAAACGAAATCTCTCCACTTCCTTCTGCTATTATAAGCTACTTTCTGCAATTTTAGTCACTTTTCAGCTGTTTTTTGCTCATTTCTGTTTTTTTTCCCTTCAGATAATTAACACTAGCCTGGTTGTAACCAGACCCTGTCCTTCACTTCGCTTCAGACAAGGGTCTGGCATCTCTGCCATAGACAACGATTTCTCCTGGAGATTTTTGAATGGACCAATCAGAGAACAGGAGGCAGAGTTTTGTTAGTTTAGTCTGGTGAGGTCCAGGCTATTCAGATAAATTGCTCAGAAACCACTCGGTGGATATTTTTTCTGCCACCAGTGTGTAATTATATGTCTTTAATTTACTGACTGTTGGCCTAGATGAAACATTTGAGATAAAATTCGATTTTTTATCATTTATTTTCGTAGCGCACCCGAGGCTGTTTGGAAAATATCAAACCGAAACTATTTAATATCCAGCAGATTTGACCATTTCGTGAATTGATTTAGGAACTGTTAAGCTCAGGAACACTTCTGATATAACGTCAGCGGTGAAATATATTTTTTCTCAGCAGAGAAATAATAGTTTTTTACCTTGTTTTGATGAAAATTCGTTCGTGGCGGCAGCCATTTTGAATGACGACGTCAGTCGACATCGTTCAAAACTCCGCCTTCTGCTCTCTGATTGCTCAGGAACACTTCTGATATAACGTCAGCTATGAAATATATTTTTTCTCAGCAGAGAAATAATAGTTTTTTACCTTGTTTTATTGAAAATTCCTTCGTGGCGGCAGCCATTTTGAATGACGACGTCAGTCGACGTCGTTCAAAACTCCGCCTTCTGCTCTCTGATTGGTCCGGTCAAAAATCGGCCGGAGAAATCGTTATCTATGGGAGGAATCTACGGTGGCCCCAAGGTGTAAATCAACAACATTTAAAAAAACGGAATTACATTTGAAAAAACACAACAAAAACAACAAAAACACAACGACATTTGAAAAAACAGAATTACATTTGAAAAAACGAAATTACATTTGAAAAAACACAACAACATTTGAAAAAACAGAATTACATTAAGCCAAACCGGAAGTGGCCAAAGCGGAAGTAGAAAAAAACAAATTACATTAAGCAAACCGGAAGTGGCCAAAGCGGAAGTGGCCCGAATCACATTAGAAAAAAAACGGAATTACATTTGGAAAAACACAACAAAAACAAGAAAAACACAACAACATTTGGAAAAACGAAATTACATTAAGACAAACTATTGTTTTTTCCACTATTTTTTTTTTTACTTTATTAACAACACAAAACCGAACACAGCACACACACACGCACACACAAACAAACAAACACACGGAGGTACAGTTAGCATGCTGTTTAGCCTGTAGCTATAAACTGTTTTGTTAGATTTTTCTACCTGGATTATTGAGCATGCATCAGGGTGTTTTGTTCATGCTTAAAGAAGACACGACGCTGCCTGGAAGAACTCACAAGGATCTTCAAGGTAATTAAGTTTTGTTGACGTACATTTCAGTTACATTACTCGTGCGGCATAATGTGTTGTTTACATAACATGCTCATTGAAACGTTAATCGAAGCCCCCGATTTTGCAAACTATAAGTATATTTGTCCACAGAGAACTAGTGTGTGTAAGTTAGCAAGTGTAGCAGCGATTAGCTGTTTAAGTTAGCACAAATGCTAAAACAAGTTTCTTCAGTTTTAATAGAGAGACCGACAGCAAGCTCAATTTTAATATTTACACTGGGCAGCTGTTTAATCTGTGCTCATCTTTAATCTGCAGTCACCACAAATCTTAATATATCGGTTGCATGCTTTAAATCAACGAGGCTAGCCTGTAAATAAAGGTTGAATGAATGAATGAAAAATAGTATTTAACTATAGATAACAACCTTAATTTGTTCGGACTCTAAGTGATTTAATGTTTAGTTTCCCTGGAGGTGTCGCAATGAATTAATGAATGACATTACTGTCAGCGTACAGTAAAATGTACAATGAAATTAGGAGTATCTTCCATACAGGAAGTAATAAAAGCAAACGAACTACATCACACACTACATATGTACGCAGTACTTTATAAAAAATATACTAGTGAAGCTAGAACAGTGGTAGTTCCAGCGGTCAGGTGTTCTTAACTGTGAATGCACATCATGTAAATACTGTTGTAAAGTACCCTGATGCATGCTCAATAATCCAGGTAGATTAGATCCAAGTAGAAATGGATCAGTCTGTGGCACTGCTCAGGTGTTATGAGAGCCCAGGTTGCTCTGATAGTGGCCTTCAGCTTCTCTGAATTGTTCACATCTTCCTCTTCATCCTACAACTGTTGTAAAGTGTTCTCATATATACAATTGTCAAACACTGCTATAAAAATATAACTTTATTTCATCCAATTTTCAGGTGGCGTGCAGGTGCCCATGGTTTCATCATGCTGCTCCCATCGTTGGCTGCAGGACCTGAATGGCTGAATGAAAGAACTAACAGTGTTTGATTTGATGTTTATTCATTCATTTTAAAAGAACAATACAAGACAGTTTCATCAGATACAAGAATACAAGTAGGATAAAATGAAGGCAGCAGAAAGAAGATGAAATCTTATATCTGCCCCTGAGTGTTGCCCAAATTGTCGAGCTTATGGTATTAATGACAAGATGGTATTAACGTCCGTTGATACATGTCATGTACTTTCAATTTCTTTTTTGTTACCTGTTCTTCCATTACATTTAAACAAGTAAATATTGTATTTGTGTGATGCTGACTTTAGTAATGATAAATCTTACAGTATTTCTTTTTTTAGATTTTTTTCAATGTACACATTTCTGTTTTTCTTGTCAATTTTGGTTTGATCTGGCAGGCAACAAATAATACTCGTTTATATTTTACCACAAGTCTTCTAAATCCATATGTGAATAAGATATTCGAAGTCAGCCATTCTGAAAGTAAACGTTAGATCCAATATTTTTTGTTAAACAAACATCATTGTACAAAATAAAATGGTTCTATTACACTTTAGTTGATTTATTTAGACCACGTTTTTACCACCATGTGAACAAGTCTTAAACTGACTGTTTCTCTTCAAGGTTTACACAGAATCTTTTTCTCATTAAACCTTTATTTATACAAGGTTAGTCTCATTGATTCACAAGGACTCATGTTGTACATGAGACCTGTTTTAAACAAAATCCACAGATGAGGTACAGCCAACAAGAGATAATCAAAATTTACGTCAACAAATTTTATAACAATTTACAGCTTTACTAGAATGTTCCAAACATTAAGATGAAATTAAAGAATAAATGTAAAGTTCCAATCACAGTATAAAACAAAACTAAAAACATTTAACATTATAATGAAATGATTATGGTAAAATGACAATGTTCAGTCAAGTCATCTGGACAGTTTCTTCTTTTTTTTTTTGTTCTCACAAGAAAAAAAAAACTATCCAGATGACCTGGCTGAACATTGTTGGATGATCAGTAACCAGGTGCTGGTCATAAACTTAAATTATCGTGAAAAAGTTTTATTTCAGTAAATCCATTCAAAAAGTGAAACTTGTATATTCATTCATTACACACAGACTGATTACTTGGAGCTCTTTTTTGCCTGGATTACTGCAGCGATGCGGCATGGCGTGGAGTGGATCAGTCTGTGGCACTGCTCAGGTGTTGAGAGCCCAGGTTGCTCTGATAGTGACCTTCAGCTCCTCTGAATTGTTATTCTGAGCAATTCTTCGAGAGACACAGCCGCCACTTTCTCTGTAAAAAATACAGTGAATACGGTAATTGTAGTTATTGGACACTGCATTAAGGAAAACTTAATTCCTTGTTTTTGCTTTATTTTCATTAAAACTAAAATCCAACATTTCCAAACATTTTGAACAATAAAACAATCTGTCCGTGCAAACCTTCAGAATCAAGCAGATAATCTCCCCAAAAGCAAAGTGTTTTGGTTTCCTTCTGTCACCTGTTGCTTCCTACTGGGCTGAGAGGTGGTCTATGTTCTCCAAGTCTGAAGCAGTCAGGGTCTTGTCAGAGAAACATAACACTGGGATTCTGCTGTAGTGCAGCGAAGAACCCTAGACTTGCCAATCCATCTTTGAATCTGTTGAGGACAGATATAGAACAGTGTAATCATTGTATTGTAGCATAGAAATGAACTACTCAATATCCTTAAACGTGTGTTAAATGCCCTTCACAACCAAAATTTTTGTTGGAATATATTTGGACTAATTTGAAATGCATAGTCTCATATACTAGGCAAAGTAAAGTTGGGGTTTTTATTTAGCTTTTAATAAATACATGAAGGTCTCGTAATGTCATTTGCTGTGGTGATGAACATATAAATGGCATTACTGAAGTCATACTGCGTCATATGATCATATAATTTTACTTTATTTTTAAACACAGTATATTTTTGAGCATTAATGGCAGACTGGTTATTACTAACTGTTTAATGGCACCAACATTTCTGTAAATGATGTACCATTTGAGATAGTCCTCCACAAAAGCTTGCTTCTGAAAATTCTTGACAATTCGGAGGCATCCAGCCATTTCATTTCAAAAAGGTTGCCGTTCTGCAATTGCAATGATTAATCCGTATCAGCTTCGAGGACCTAAAAAACAAACAAACAAACAAAAAACAGCTGTTTACAGCGTGAAAAACATACAAAATATCAATTTGGCTACTTCTGTAATAAATTAGAATTTAGGATTCAAATGATTTAATTTGTGATTATACCACTGTGTTGCTAGGTACAAAACTGTCCTTTCAAACCAGATAAATAAAGCATAAAAAAAATCTTCATTTGAATCTAAAACTATTCTCCAGGTGTTTGATAGTGCTTGCATGAGCCTAGCTCCTACCTGTCGTAGAACTTTGGTGCCTCCTCATCATCACATCTTCGACAGTGGCACTGAAAGTTGGATTCCCCATCATGTGGTTGACGAGGTTCTTGGACAGTAAGTGTGGTGCATCTCCCCTGTGTGTAATACATACAGCAATCATCTTTCCTGCTAAAAAAAATACTCATCTTCCCTGGCAGCTGTTACAGAGAGCACAAAATAACTTTGGTTAACTTGTACACTGACATGTGTATGAAAATAAAGAAGTTTATTTAAATTTCTAATTACATTGAACAATCTGGGAAGAGTGTGGTTATCTGTTTTGCTGAAGAACATTCCCAGAAGTGGCGGGGTGGGACAAGAGGAGAACATGAGTCATTGATTGGACGAGAGGGCATTTGGCTTTTGAACCGGAAGTCATACTGCACGTTTCACAGTAAACATGAAAGGTTCTTCAGACCTCAGTTTTACATTTAGGACAACAGCAAAAGACAAGAAAATTGCACCGATATGGATCTTAAGAACTGTTGCAAGAGGCAGATACTTGTAAATGAGGAGACTCAACAGTCAGACTTCGGGTAAGTAAAAAAAAAAAAAAACGCAGACATGTTCTTCAGCAAAACAGATAACCACACTCTTCCCAGATTGTTCAATGTAATTAGAAATTTAAATAAACTTCTTTATTTTCATACACATGTCAGTGTACAAGTTAACCAAAGTTATTTTGTGCTCTCTGTAACAGCTGCCAGGGAAGATGAGTATTTTTTTTAGCAGGAAAGATGATTGCTGTATGTATTACACACAGGGGAGATGCACCACACTTACTGTCCAAGAACCTCGTCAACCACATGATGGGGAATCCAACTTTCAGTGCCACTGTCGAAGATGTGATGATGAGGAGGCACCAAAGTTCTACGACAGGTAGGAGCTAGGCTCATGCAAGCACTATCAAACACCTGGAGAATAGTTTTAGATTCAAATGAAGATTTTTTTTATGCTTTATTTATCTGGTTTGAAAGGACAGTTTTGTACCTAGCAACACAGTGGTATAATCACAAATTAAATCATTTGAATCCTAAATTCTAATTTATTACAGAAGTAGCCAAATTGATATTTTGTATGTTTTTCACGCTGTAAACAGCTGTTTTTTGTTTGTTTGTTTGTTTTTTAGGTCCTCGAAGCTGATACGGATTAATCATTGCAATTGCAGAACGGCAACCTTTTTGAAATGAAATGGCTGGATGCCTCCGAATTGTCAAGAATTTTCAGAAGCAAGCTTTTGTGGAGGACTATCTCAAATGGTACATCATTTACAGAAATGTTGGTGCCATTAAACAGTTAGTAATAACCAGTCTGCCATTAATGCTCAAAAATATACTGTGTTTAAAAATAAAGTAAAATTATATGATCATATGACGCAGTATGACTTCAGTAATGCCATTTATATGTTCATCACCACAGCAAATGACATTACGAGACCTTCATGTATTTATTAAAAGTGTAACAGTTTTGTGAGACAGGCTTTTGTTTGGGGTGCCAGCCAGGTCTTTCTCCTGACATATAAGATGTCTAATTATATAAATAAATAAATAAATAAATAAATAAATACTATCTTTGCCCTTTAACACAAAACTAGAACAAAGGATGTTAAACACTTAATGTGATCACACCCTTACACTAAATGAAATAAACCCATCAACTACATAATGTTTTTTTCAAAATCAAGTGTATTTACCCCTGGATACAAACAAAATTCCTCATAATAATTCATACAAAAGAAAGCAATATTTAACAAACTTAGTACTGTATTTAATCAATTCCACCGCCCGATGCTCGGCGGCACACAAAGTTCAACAATCCTGCTGCAGCAAACAGGTGGCAATGTATTTATCCACACAAACAAAACAATTCATTAAATAATAACTCAATTTAAAGAGGAATGTGGCTCGAGCAGTTAATCTCGGTCCCAAAACCAGTGCTCGGCGGCACACAAAGTTTTAAACCCAAACTTTAGTTCACCCAAGAATAATCTCTTAATTTAAAGAGGAACGGCTCGAACGTGAGTCCGTCAATTAATCTCTGTTCCCAAACAAGTGCTCGGCGGCACACAAAGTTTTAATAACCCACAGCTGGTTTGTTTCACTCACGCTACCAACGATGGGGGGGGGAAGACAGTTCAAACAGAAGTCATTTTGTTGCTTCCAGTCGAAGGCTCCAGTAATCCAAACGAAGGCTCCAGTAATCCAAACGAAGGCTCCAGTAATCCAAACGAAGGCTCCAGTAATCCAAACGAAGGCTCCAGTAATCCAAACGAAGGCTCCAGTAATCCAAACGAAGGCTCCAGTAATCCAAACTCACGTCCTCCACACTTCCAAAACAGCTGAAGATGACACACCCCGCTCCTCTTCCTGCTTCCTTTCCGCTTCCTTTCACATTTCTCAAAAAGGGGCGTGTTCACCGGTGGATCAGCTGGTTTATCTGTCAGCGTGTTAGGGGATAATTGCTCCAAAACAATAAAGGGATGGAGAAATTTAGGATTTTATGCGCATAATATTTATTGGTGAAGGTTCAGGCTGTTACACTCCCCCTTCCCTGAAGAAAGCCGAAACCTGTGGAGGCGCTGTATTGTCGGCATTAAAACCCTTTAAATTCCTCCTCATCGCTGTCCTCCTCAAAAATCTTTAGGAGTGTCTTTCTTTGCTCCCTGTCAACTTCTTCAGCGGTAGGATAGCAAGGTTTCATTTGTGTCACATTTACTATGCGAAGATCCTCCCCAGTGTCCTCCAAGACGATCTCATAGTTCACAGGTCCTAGTTTTTGGACAATTCGGTAGGGACCTTTCCAACGTGGAGCAAGTTTGGCAGAATAAGACCTATCTGCCCTTGAGATGGGGTGAGTGCGAAGCCATATCCGATCTTGAATCTTGAAGTCAGCTTCTCTTCTTCCTTTGTCATAGTACTTTTTTTGTTTTTTGCGTGCCTTTTCCAAGTTGTGGGTAACCAGGTGTCTGAGTTCAGTCAATTGTTTGGCTGTGGGATATGCAGGCGAATCTGGATCACATAGGTGTGGTTGGAGTTCATTATCTAGGGGTCCTCTTAAAGAACGACCAAGGTTGAGTTCGGCAGGGGTCACTCCTGAGGATTCATGTACAGCCGAGTTGAGAGCAAAGCGGAATTCCGGTAAGTATTTATCCCAGGTTTTATGTTTTTCTTCCACATATGATGCAATCATTGCCTTGATGTTGCGGTTTATCCTTTCTGTTAGGTTGGTTTGAGGGTGGTATGGTGATGTCCGCTTCCTCTGGAGATTCCAACGCTTGCAGATGTCTTCAAACACAGATGATACAAACTGTGGACCTTGGTCGGAGAGGATGTAGGTTGGTGTACCCCAACGAGTGAGTATTTCTTTGTTCATAATGTGAGATACAGTCTCTGCTGTCGCCTTGCGGAGAGGAAATAGTTCTATCCAGCGAGTGTAATAGTCAACAAATACTATTACATACAGATTTCTGCTGGTACTGCGAGGTAATGGTCCCATGAGATCCACCCCTAGCATCTCCCAAGGTTTGTGGACTAGAGTCTGTTGAAGCTTTCCACGTGGTCTCCGGTTCTCAGGCTTGTAAAGCTGGCATACCTTACAATTGCGCACATAATCTCTCACATCCAGGCTCATCTTGGGCCAAAACACAAGGGCTTGTAATCGCTTGTATGTCTTATATCGTCCAAGGTGTCCGGATAAGGGATCGTCATGATAGTGATGAAGCAACTGTTGACGGAGAGACGATGGAATGTAGATTTGATGCAGAGATTTATGAGGTAATTGTGTCACTTTGTACACTTTATCTTCCACAATGGTGAATTTGGTTGTTGAACTCTCAATGATTTCTCCCGTTTCAGTGATTTTTGTATAAAGGCTCTGTACATCAGGATCAGTCTGCTGTGCTTTCCAGATATCCTCATCAGTTATTTGTAGATGTTGTGAGGTATCCTTCATTGAACGTAACACTGCAGCACAGGTGGGTGATTGATTGTAGTTCATTGGTGCTCTCGATAGGGCATCTGGCACTGTATTGTATTTACCTTTACGGTATTCTACCGTAAAGGTGAATTCTTGAAGGCGAAGAGCCCAACGGATCAATCTTGTGCTGGGTTTTGTGGTTTTAAAGACCCAGACGAGGGAAGAATGGTCAGTTATAACAGTAAAATGCCTCCCTTCCAGATAATATCGCCATTTTTCAAGAGCCCATACCACAGCAAGACACTCTTGTTCCGTGGTAGAATAATTTCTCTCTGCTCTATTTAAGGTGCGACTGGCAAAGGCAAGAACATGCTCTGACCCAAGTCCTGTTGTTTGAGCTAGGACAGCACCCAAACCAACTTCACTTGCATCTGTATAAACAATAAATGGGAGATTAAAATCAGGA
>JBBPBX010024998.1:7548-23161 GCA_038048925.1 Garcialebias charrua | reverse complement strand
ACTAGCCTGGTTGATACCAGACCCATGTCCTTCACTTCGCTTTGTACTAGGGTCTGGCATCTCTCCCATAGACAGCGATTTCTCCGTTAGATTTTTGAATGGACCAATCAGAGAACAGAAGGCGGAGTTTTGTTAGTTTAGCCTGGCGAGGTCCAGGCTATTCAGATAAAAAGCTCAGAAACCACTCGGTGGATATTTTTTCTGCTACCAGTGTGTAATTATATGTCTCTAATTTACTGACTGTTGGCCTAGATGAAACATTTGAGATAAAATTCGATTTTTTATCATTTATTTTCGTAGCGCACCCGAGGCTGTTTGGAAAATGTCAAACCGAAACTATTTAAATCCAGCAGATTTGACCATTTCGTGAATTGATTTAGGAACTGTTAAGCTCAGGAACACTTCTGATATAACGTCAGCGGTGAAATATATTTTTTATCAGCAGAGAAATAATAGTTTACCTTGTTTTATTGAAAATTCCTTCGTGGCGGCAGCCATTTTGAATGACGACGTCAGTCGACGTCGTTCAAAACTCCGCCTTCTGCTCTCTGATTGCTCAGGAACACTTCTGATATAACGTTAGCTAAGAAATACATTTTTTATCAGCAGAGAAATAATAGTTTTTTACCTTGTTTTATTGAAAATTCCTTCGTGGCGGCAGCCATTTTGAATGACGACGTCAGTCGACGTCGTTCAAAACTCCGCCTTCTGTTCTCTGATTGGTCCGGTCAAAAATCTACCGGAGATATCCTTGTCTATGGGACAAGTCCCAGACCCAGCAGTGAAGGGAAATGAGAATTGAGCGGAGCTGCGTAGGAATGGCGAGGGCCAGGCTAACCAGTACCTTTGGTCATAGCTGTGATGAGACTTATCGTAGTCTTGTTAAACTAAAACTCAGAAAATGTTTTGTCATTCTACTGAAACGTTTCCAACCAACTTAGAGTTTTCCTTGCCTTTTCACGTGGCAGATGTACCATGCTGCTCTTTTGTACCTCTTTTGTTGCCTTAAGGAAATATGTTGACTTTATTTGGTTGGTAGTTGGTCAAAGAACATTTTAGACCCAAAGCCAAGTTCCTGCTTGATGTTGCATTATACAGTGTGTTTGAGATCAGTAAATTCACAGTGATAACAACAGATTTAAATGACATGAGGATTTTCTCTGCCCCACCAGCACATCTTTCATGAAGGAAGCTGATTTGAAGGGCTTTGTGGTTATTGTGTTTATAATTGAGGCTGAAATTGCTACAGTAGTTAAAATGCCCTACAACGGCAGGGCTCTGGGGATGGACAAGATCTTCCCTAAGTGCTTCATTGCTCTGGATGTTGTTGGGCAGTCTTGGTTGGCACTCCATTGAAACATCCTGTGGGCTTTGGGGGTAGTACCACAGGATCGGCAGCCTAATGGTGAATCCAGACCGAATGCGTTTTCTACTGCAGGAGCGTCCGGTTTACATGCAAAGTCAATGGGGGACGCGCCTCCAGGCGTCTCTTGGCATCTGGCGTCACGTCACGTGCGTGTTGAGCGTGCTGGAAAGCGTTTTTCGTGCACGTGAACCCGCGTCAGCCTCCAAACCACTCATTCAACATGCTGAAGATTTTCGCCGTTCAAACTCGTGAACGCGTGTCCGACCAATCAGGAGAGTCGGGTGGAGGAGAAAGGGGGAGTCCGCTATGTGACGCGGAAACGAGGGGGCGGGGGTAATGCGCAACTATGTGACGTATTGTTTGTTGGACACAGAAAAGACCCGCGAGGTCGTGAACTATGGAAGAGAAACTCATTGTAGCTGTGTGTTCGCGACAATTCCTTCACGACCAGTCAAGTCTGCTCTACAGGGACAAAAATAAAAAGCTCCTTGCCTGGCGGAGTGCAGAGAGGAACTCGGTGTACCGGTAAGCCCCCGCCGCCGCAACGCAGCCGCAATTTCACGTTCTGGTTTGAACACCACTGGGTCCAGTGCGTCCACTTGCGTGCGTGTCGAGCTTTTTTGCCGTTGAAAAGGCGTTCGGTCTGGATGTACCATAAGTTGGTGGTTTCTTTTCAGAATGGTGGATGGGGGTGTTTCAATAACAGGAAATCTCAGCCTCCCTGGTAAGGTCTATTTAGGAGTGCTGGAGACAAAGGTCTGACCAATGGTTGAACCTCAGATTCAGGAGCAACAATGTGGGTTCTGTCCCAGCCATGGAAGGCCAGCTTTTTACCTGCCTTTCCTTGCTAGGGTCCTCAAGGGTTCTTTGCCCAACGAGTCTACTTGTGTTTTGTTGATCTGGAGAAGGCATTTTGATAGTTTCTCTCAGGGTATGCTGTAGGGGTTACGCCATGAGTATTAGTCAGGGAGTTTGTTGCTATGGGCCACTCAGTCCACATAGAAACAGTTCAAGTCTGGTTTGCTTTACCGGCAGTAAGTCAGACCCCATCAGAGTGGTGAGAAAATAGACTTCCAGGGGGCTGCCCATTGTCACTGATTCCATTCATAACTTGTGTCCAGAATTTCTCTGTGCAGTCAGGGTGCAGAAGGTGTTCAGTTTGGAGGCCTCCGAGTTCTGCCTCTGCTGTCGGCAAATAGTAATGTCCTGTTGCATCATCATGCTGTGATCTCCAGCTTTCTCTAGGATGGTTCAAGCCAAGTGTGAAGCAGCTGGGATAAGGATTAGCACCTCCAAATTTGGATCCATGGTCCTCAGTCAATATAGGGTGGACTGACCCCTCCAGGTTGGAGTAGGGTGCTGCCTGAAGTGGAGGCGTTTAAGTACAGTATCTTGGAGTTTTGGTCACAAGGAAGGGAACATGAGACATGTGATTGTCATATGTATTGGTGCAACTTTTACAAAATTGGAGAAGTGTACTCTGTGCTGGTCTGCTGTGGTCAAAAGGGAGCTGAGCTGCAATTAAAAGCTCTCTGTTTAGCAGTCTGTCTACATTCTATGATTGCATACTCGGGGTAGTGACCGAAAGAACAAGACAAGTGGATACAAGTGCTCCAAATTAATTTCCTCTGCTGGGGTAATTGGACTCTCCTTTAGAGATATGGTGAGAGATTTATTTAACAGTGAGAGACTCAAAATAGGACTGGTGCTCCTTCACAACAAGAAGAACCAGTTAAGGTGGTTTGGGCATCCGGTAACAATTCCCTTTAGATGCCTCCCTAGGTAGGTGTTCCACACATGTCTAACTGGGAGGAGACCCTGGAGAAGACCAGGGAAACCTGGAAGAGCTATGTCTTGGCAAGCCTAGGAACACTTTGGAATCCATCAGAAGAGCTGGAAGAGGAGGTGGTGGAAAGAGACATTTAGGCCTGCCTGCTCAAGCTGCTGCCACTGGGACCTGACTCCAAAACAAGTGGCAGATGGATGGATTTAGATAATTACATGGTTGAAACTGTTCTGTTTTGAGGAGGAATGGGATACATTTTAGAACCTGGTAGAGACCAAATCATTTTATGTCCTGATACATACAATCTTAGTAATAAAAGAGTCATATTTATTTTTATTCACATGACTATAATTGATTCAGATTCAGATATTCTTTATTGTTGTTCACACCACATGTGACAGAATGAAGTTATGTACACAGGGTCCCAGTTACATCCAACAATAAAATGTAAAAGAAAAACCGTACCGTAATAAGATCTAAGATATGAACTAAGAAAAACATCAACTAAATATACACTAAGCACTAATAGCGTAAAAACAATAAAAACAATATGCCGAACAGCAACACTAACATGAGTCTGTGTGAGCAAATGAGCATGCATGAACACAGCAACATGAAACGGATCAGCAGCAACATGAAACAGATCAGCAGCAACATGATATGATTCTTCACAGTGATTATTCTGGTTAGAGATTCATGAGTCTAACAGCCTCAGGGTAGAAGCTGTTCCTCAGTCTAGTGGTTTTCCACTTAATTCTCATTAACCTCCTTCCTGTGGGGAGTGTGTGTTGGGTGAGTGGGGTCCTTCATGATGCAGGTGGCCCTCTTCCTGCATCTGGAGGTGTAGATGTCTGTGATGGTGGGGAGACTGACTCCAACATCTGTGCAGCCTTCACCACTCTCTGCAAAGCTTTTCTTTCTGCAGCTGTGCAGCCTCCATGCCACACGTTGATGCTGGAGCACAGGATGCTCTCCACTGCACACCTGTAGAAGGAGGTGAGGACTGAGCTTCTCAGACCAGCTCGTCTCAGCCGTCTGAGGAAGTAGAGTCTCTGATGACCTTTCTTGATCAGGCTGGTGGTGTTGTTGCTCCAGCTGAGGTTATCATTCATGTGTACACCCAAGTACTTGTAGCTGGAGACCACTTCCACTGCAGATCCTCTTATGTTCAGTGGGGTGTGGGTGTGTTTGTTCCTTCTGAAGTCCACAATCATCTCCTTTGTCTTCTTCACATTGATGTGATTATTCTCTTTGCACCAGCTCTCCAGGTGTTCCACCTCCTGCATGTAGCTGGACTCATCATTGTTTGTGATGCATCCCACCACAGCTGTATCATCTGCAAACTTTACAGTATGGCAGCCTGGATGGGTGGCTGCACAATCGTATGTGAGCAGAGTGAACATGAGAGGGCTCAACACACATCCCTGAGGGAAGCCAGTGCTGAGGGTTATAGAGGACTAGGAGAAGTTGTGGATCCTCACTGACTGTGGTCTGTTAAGAAGTCTAGGACCCAGTTGCAAATGGAGGGACTTAGTCCTAGTGTGAATAGTTTGTCCATTAGGGTCTTGTGGATCATGGTACAGGGAGTCCGCCACTTACGAACGAGTTCCGGACCTACAGGTCGTTCGTAACTCGATTTTGACGTAAGTCGGGGACCACCCGAGCCTACACGTACATGTACATTACTGTACAGTTACCAAGCACTTTGCCTATCCTAACACAGTGTAGTACATAATTATCAAAAAACACATTTGTACAAAAGAAAATTTAATTTCTTACTTTGAGCTGGTCAAGCAGGCTCCGCACCGCGTTAGCATTAGCTGCTCCATAGCTGTGCACGTTAGCCCTCCGTTAGCTCGGTGTCGTCCCTCCAAAAAGGCTGCACAGCTTTCTTCGTGTTTTAGCATGTTAGTTTGGTGTCCATCAAACATCGGAGGCTAAAAGGTAGACATCAGGTGAGCTCCCGGCTGCAGCAGGCGTCTCCGTGGCCTGTCGGGTCCCGTCTCCGGTGGAGCTAACATTAGCATGGTAGGTGGTGGTTGTCTGGTCACATTAAGCTGTCTAATGCTTCACACGTTCAACAGCGTCTTTTCCCTTCGTATATCCATCCAACCACAAACCCCCCGTTCAGCTGGAGGTAATGTGTCAGCGCGAAGCAACCTCTGAACCAACACAGTACGGCTGATGAGCTAACAGAAGCTAAAAACATTGCGGCCGGAAACTGTCGGAAACTACCGGAAACTGCGTTATTCGGCTTAAAAGATAATCATTTTAATAATAATACTTTTTTTATAAAGCCATTTAAAACAACCACAGCTGCAACAAAGTGCTGTACACATGAAATAAAGAACATTTAAACAAAATTTTTATTTATTTTTTATTTCATATTTTTATTAATTATGATTCATCAAAAAGGCGTTCAATTCAAGATCAACTGGACTTTATTTGTAACAGAAGACGTTTCGCTTCTCATCCGAGAAGCTTTATCAATTCAATAAAGCTTCTCGGATGAGAAGCGAAACGTCTTCTGTTACAAATAAAGTCCAGTTGATCTTGAATTGAACGCCTTTTTGATTTATCATGTCCTGGACGACTGAGAATCTTCACCAGCATATTAATTATGATGCGTGATGTAAGTCCGAGTTGCTGTAGGTCGAGGTCGAGGGCGCCGTAAGTCGCGGACTCCCTGTAATTGTAGTTGGGTAATGGTAATTGCTGCTATGTGTTGAATTTGACAACCTCACAAGCCCATCCACTTGCTCAAACACAGTTAAGTTGTCTTGGACAACAGTTTGTCAACCCCATGCTTTGGACTGGGACATGGTGACAAAACTAAGCACGGTGCATTTCTAATAATGCATCTCTGAGATGGACCTTGTCAAACCAAACTCCTCTTTGCACTCTGCCCCAGCATGGAGTGGTGTAAAGTTTCAAGCTGAAACTCCAAGGTTAAGTTCAGAGGGCAATCATTTAAGGTTGCGCAATGTCTTTCACCGTCTCTGTTGTACGTGTTGGCTCTCTGTCATCTGTTTGTTGTCAGCCAGCACTCGGCGATAACCCTCTCCTTCATCCAGCTATTGTTGAGATTAGCCTCTTTTGACCGTGACAGAAAGGATCGAGTGCACTGGCCAAGAGTCCAGAACAAGTCAAAGGCAAAGCACTGATGGTTCACTTTAGAGTGCTTCCCTGTTGCACAACAGTCCACTCTTGGTGCATCAGTATGTTGTTTATGTAACTTAAGTGCAAGGAGACGAGTGAGAAAGCACTTCTAAAGAAAGTGCAGCATACACTGTTAAAGGAACCTTAAGGAGAACGTTCTCGTACTGGTCTTTTCTACTTTGTGTTTATTTTTTCATTTGTTTCTTTCTTTTATTGTTTGTCCTGTTGAGGAAATGGTTTCATATTATACGTATTATGGGTTGTATTGATTCTCTGAGTCACTTCCGTCCTTTCTGAAAGTATTTGACTGATTTTATATGTAGCCCCCCCACCCCCCAGAACAGTAGGCTGTTTGTTGAGGCAGTGTTGGCCTGAGCTCAGGTTTAGCAGCTGGAGCTTGTGGACCATCCCAAAGGCTGAACAGTGACAGGGTGAGAACTGGGGTTTTAGTAAAGGCATTAAAATGAGAGACCTGACCTCTAGGATGCATAACGAGTGAGCTAGATAACTTCTCCTGAGGTCAGGGGGTGACACTTGTGTCAGGCTTGACGTTTTTAAAGAAAAACGAGAGGGAGTTAATTACATATTTCTGCAAGTATAAACAGACGTTTAACAAGACCGTGTAATGATCCTCATTAGCTACTGTTCACAACTGTGGCTCTATTAGTCTATCATCGTGATCTTTTATGTAACTTTGTGTTTGTATGTTTTATTCCAGGCTGGTGTCCACTGTGCACGCCTTGATTGTGGGTTTGTTCTGTTTATATATCCTGTGGTTCGACGACGCCGTCAACGCCAACCCCGTCTGGTAAGAGGAACCTAAAGGAACAAGCTTCTCAGTTCCCACCAGTATGGTAGTGCAAAAAGAAACTGAACAAACTGGAGATGTTTTTTGAAGGGGGTGCCAATGCAGCTACTGCCCAAATTTCTAACGTCCGTCTACTTTTTTTTTTCCTCCTTAAAGCCAAATATTAATTTTATAAAAATTGAAGCTCAAGAATTGCCAATGTTTTGACTTATTAACTGCATTGGAAGCGTAAATCAAACAAAACTCTATACCATAGCAGCTTTATTTATAGAGCACTTTAAACACCCACAGGACCAAAGTGATGTACACACAACAAAACAATCATACAGTCAGGTAATAAAAATGATTAAAATGATTAAAAGTCACATATATCTATATACTTTACTATATTTTATCTTTCTGGGGTCAAATATTTGAGGTAAATTTCAAAGTGTTGAATAAAATAAAAGATAAATATGAGTGTTGCTTACAATGTTATGTAAATATGTGAAATCCTTTTGCGTGTTTTGCTCATTTTGTTTCTTATTTTCTTGATCAAGCTGTTGGTTTGGATGAGTTCTTCATTTTGCATTGGCATTTTGAATTAAACAAGGTTTTGTTATTGTAACGTCTTCTCTAATAGTCCTCTAATCTGAAATTAAATTTCTTAGAACTGATTTTGTGTTCTACATTTAAATCACAGTGGAAAAAAAGTAAAAAATAAAATAAAAACATCTAGTCAGTTGTGAAGGCGACAAAAAGGGATAATGATTGCTGAGTGTTTTTACTGGGAGTGCCGTTCTCACTGTGTCTCGTCAGAGTGGCAGATATGACGATGGCTTTTGAGGAAGGGGGGATGCTCGTAAGGGCTGACGCGTTCTGCAAAGACGAAGAGGGTGGTTTCTATCTTCAGAAGGAAAGAGTGAGAGCGAGTGGATGTAAGGTGTCGGGAGAAGCTCCCGTGGGTTGTAGATTCACCGGATTTAGCCTTTGGTTTGTGTCTCGGCTGTCTTCACCCTGTCTGTTCAACTCTACCACTCACTTCTTCACTGGCATCACTGAGTCATGAAAATAAATCTATTAATTTTATTTTTTTACCATTTCACTTCAGCTTTTCATGTATAATTTCATTAACATTTGCAGCCTTTGTGTCTGCTTCTCTCTTATGTTTCACTTCCTCTCACTGTCTTACAGACTGAAATCTCACAATTTTTTATAGCCACGAATCTCTTGCTCAACCCCCTACCCCAACAGGAACCCCCCCATACACTTCACCGTCACTCGTGAGCGTCCTCCTGCCTCTAGCTGTCCGTTGTACCCCACATCTCCAGCTGTCCAATCCATGCAGCTACCTCCTGCACTTTCATTGTCTCTCTGTAAACTCTGCTCCAGCAGCCATACTGGAGCAGAAAAGGGGGAGAAAAGAGAAAATGGGGAAAGGGTGGGGGCTGGTTAAGAAGCTGGGGAGTGTAGAGAAAAGATGAAGAGCTCTCCATTCTTCCTCCAACCAGTTTTCATCCACTGCTAGTCCAGGTGCTCGGTGTTCACTCCTCCCCTCCCGGCATCTTTGTTTCACAAGCATTTTCTGCAACAAGATTGTTCTCTTGCACGTTTCGTGTCACTCCTCAAGACTTTCACGGTTAATCCATTTCACCCAGCTAGACCTAAAAACATTTACGCTTATCTTGTTGAAGCAGTTCGGAGGTACGAGCATTAATTCTACCGTCGGTCTGATTGTGTTACATCATTAAGGCGTCACTCGGTTCACATTGTCGTCTGCCTGCTGGTATCAGCCACCCTGAGCCCGACTGTCAGACGTCCGTGTTGTTTTTAGCTGGCGACACTTATCAGAATCTGTTCAGTGGACAAGCAGCACCCATGCTGCATTTCTTGATTGGCTTGTCTGTACTTGAACTTAATATGTGCATGGTGCGTTTTGGAGAATGAGGAAGATTCTGCGTTAAGAGCACCTGGCCACCTGCCAGACAGTTGTCACGGTCTTGTTTTAACATCTCTCATTTCCTCAAGAAAGAGGTGTTCGTTGTCATGCCTGCTGATTTAATATCAGCGACACAGACATGCATACATCAGACAGGCGTCCAGATAAGACGAACTCAATCTCAGACATGTGCATACATAATACACAGGCATTCATGACAACTGCACAATATTATCTGCTGACGTACTTTCAATATAAAATACAAATGGCTGCCCAGTGTCCCAAAATCTTTCAACAGATTCTTTCAGAGTACTGTATATCTAATCTTTTCCAAATGAATATAACGCATAACGTTTCTTATCCAGTGTTCATATGCCAGGGGATATGGCTAGAAGAGAGCCAAAAGCAATCGCATCCCTCTCATACTTGCTGAAGGATGCACCCACAGGGGCCACCCCAAACAATGAGATGAATGACAGTTTTTCCACATATCAGAGAAAGTATCCAAAATAGCTTGCCAATAGGTTTGCAGCTTTGGACCAGTCCAGAATGTAAGAGCATAGCTGGAGTTTGTTTACAGTGGTTACATGCAGGGTCCAGGTCAGCTTGATCTTGAACAGCTTGTCTTTGGACCAGTGCGGCAGGTGCACCACCTTGAATTAGATTACAGCGTCTCTCAGACACTGAGGATGAATACATGTTCTGAATGATCCTTCGTCAGATTGAGTCTGATATGGATTCCATTCACTCATTTTTTTTAAAATTTATTTAAACCTTTTTTTTTTTTTTTCCCAAGTTGGATTATTTATACATCAAGTAACTTCAGTAATTTGTGAAAACAAGGACTGGGCGCCCAACAATGATCAGCGCCGTTAATGGTTTCTGTTTATTCTTACATAAGTGTATCAGAGGGACTGAGACAATGTTTATTTATCTCTATGTATTCTGCCTCACAGGCATTTTTATTATTACAATAAAAGTAAAAATAATATGTATTTCATACAGAATACTTTTTAATTAACACAGTTCAATTTAATCCAATAACTATAGGAAGACAAATGTTTTTAATAAATGAGGAAGAAAAAAGTCATATGTTTAAATAATATAAACATCAAGTGTCTCTTATCAGCAGAATATTATTTGAGCCTTCATGACACTCCCTGTGCACGTGCCTCTGCATCTCCTCCAAAAGTAAACTTCACTCACTCCACTTTCTTACTTCACTCACTCCACTTTCTTACTCCACTCACTCCACTTTCTTCATAAATGGAGTTGGGACCGTGAGTTTACTGTACAAATGATTAACTGGAGCCAGATCTCACTGATGTGATTATGAAAAAGTCTTTGAACTCTGTGCCGACAGCCTGCAGGCGCTCAGACCATTTCTCCACTACTTGATCTGGCCGCTGTTCCACTTGATATATGTTTGATGCATTTCTGTCTGAGTGCAGAGGTAAAATGATACAACTGATCAGTTAACAGGGGGAGCTCAGGGGTGAAATGGACATTAATGGGACAGAAGGAGGGCAAAAGAAACCAAATGCATGAATAACTGCTCTGCTGGATAGCTAACATACCTCTGACGGTGTGTTTGTGTACCATATTTACTTGTTTCTATAAGGTCTCTAAACAATAACTCTTTCCATGACCTTGACCTTCATGACCTATTAGTGTTCAGGATTGCAGCAAGAAACTGGTGGAATGCCCCCTCCAGGTTGGTGGGGAGTCTTTGCCTCAGGTGGAGGAGTTAAGTCAAAAGTCAAAGTCAATTTTATTGTCAGAACTGCAATATGTACAGGACATACACAGGATTGAAATTGCGTTTCTCTCAGTCCCTCGGTGCAACAGTAAACATTCAAACGCTAAAACATTTAATAAACATAAGCATAAAATGAAATAATAAAAGTGTAATACTGTCCTGAGTTTTTGCATAGTCGTATAAAAAGTATTAGCCTGGCCCTCGCCTTCCTACGCAGCTCCGTTCAATTCTCATTTCCCTTCACTGCACAGTCTGGGACTTCTCCCATAGACAACGATTTCTCTGGCCGATTTTTGACCGGACCAATCAGAGAACAGAAGACGGAGTTTTTGGCCCCTAACCCACGCCCTTACCTGTCCCAGCGCAGCCAGCGAGCATTCGCATGTTCTCATTCAAAGCGATGCAAAGCGATGCAGGACTGTTTTATATGTGACACAAATTTATTAATTTCCCCTTCTTAATCCCTTATCTGGAGTTTTCTTTTGTTTTTTTTCCCAAAAGTCAAGTAATCGCTCCCTCCTCCCTCCTCCTTCTCCTCCTCACCCTCCGCTGAGTGAAATGAAGAAGGAAATGCCTCAGGTTGTCACGAGAGAATTAAACTCGGGTTATCAGATTTCCTGGTCTTCTGGTGTGTTGGACCAGCGCTCCATGGTTTTATTTTATTTTATTAGGACGTTTTATTAACATATAAACACAGAATATCCAAAGGCAGCGAGAGAAAATTCAGCAGGAGGCGGAGCTGAAGTCAAGTTCAGAAGACCACGGGGGAGCGCGCAGCCAACGAGCATTCGCATGTTCTCATTCAAAGCGATGCAGGACTGTTTTATATGTGACACAAATTTATTAATTTCCCCTTCTTAATCCCTTATCTGGAGTTTTCTTTTCTTTTTTGCCAAAAGTAAGTGATCATCGCTCCCTCCTCCTCCTCTCCCTCCGCTGAGTGAAATGAACAAGGAAATGACTGAGGTTGTCACGAGAGATTTAAACTCGGGTTTTACGTTGCTGCCCGAGTCCCATCAGATTTCCTGGTCTTCTGGTGTGTTGGACCAGCGATCCATGGTTTTATTTTATTAGAACGTTTTATTAACATATAAACACAGAATATCCAAAGGCAGCGAGAGAAAATTCAGCAGGAGGCGGAGCTGAAGTCAAGTTCAGCAGACCACGGGGGAGCAGCCATCAGCAGAGGCCACGCCTCCAGCAAGAATCGTTTGTCAATGGAGAAAGTCCAGACCCTAGTCAGAAGCGAAGTGAAGGACAAGGGTCTGGTTTTAACCAGGCTAAAAAAGTATATCTATAAAATAAACTGAAGGTTCTAGCATTGACATTTGCAAAGAGTGGCAAAGCAGCATATGAGTTAATCTGGGTGTCTTGTTTACAAGTGATTGTAGGATGGAGCATGAGATGGATCAACGAATTGGTGCTTCATCCTCAGTAATGAAGGCATTTATTCAGTAAGTTGTGGTGCAGAATGAGTTGAGTCGAAAGCCAAAGCTCTTCATTTACTGGTCTGTCTATATTCCAACTCTCACCTATAGTCATGAGGTTTGGATCCTGAAAGAAAGAATGAGATCCCAGATATGAATGACCAAAATTAGCTTCCTTTGCAGGGTGGCTGGGCTAAGCCTTATGGTGCATTCACACCGAACAGCGTTTCAACGGCAGGAGCGTCCAGCTTACATGCAAAGTCAATGGGGGACGCGCTTCCAGCCGCGTCTTGGTGTCGGGCGTCACGTCACGTGCGTGTTGAGCGTGCTGGAAAGCGTTTTTCCTTGCACGTGAACCCGCGTCAGCCTCCAAAGCACGCCTTGACCATGCTGAAGATTTTGCCGTTCAAACGCCGTTCAACTCTCCCTGATTGGTTGATCAGGGAGAGTCGGGGGGAGAAGAGAGGGGGTCAGGGGGAGAGTCCCTATGTGACGCGGAAACCAGTGACGCGGAAACGATTGCGCAACTATGTGACGTATTGTTTGTGGGACACAGAAAAAACCCGCGGAGTCATGGACTATGGAAGAGAAACTCATTGTAGCTGTGTGTTCGCGACAATTCCTTCACGACCAGTCAAGTCTGCTCCACAGAGACAGAAATAAAAAGCTCCTCGCCTGGCGGAGTGCAGTGAGGACTCGGTATACCGGTAAGCTCCTCCCACACACCCAGCAGCAGTTTCGCGTTCTGGCGTTCAGGTCTGGACACGCTGCATTCACAAGTGCGTCCACTTGCGTGCGTGACGAGCTTTTTGGAAGTTGAAACGCTGTTCGGTGTGATCACACCATTAGAGATAGGGTGAGGAGCTTTGTCGTCCAAAGGGAGCTTGGGGTAGAGACGCTGCTCCTTTGTATCAAAATGAGTCCATTTAGGTGGTTAAAACATCTTAGGGTGCCACCTGGAAGGGTGAAAACTGCAACTCCACTCTGATGTCATGATCCCTGTGTGTTGATTGCTACAATATAATTAAGCTTTCAAGAAACTTCTAGAAAATGACACCATGCTAGCAGTATCGCTATTGGTATCAGGTCTGTGCTTGTCACCATTGATTACAGTGTACCGGTAGCCATGAGTCCAGCATGGTCGGTCCTTCTTCACATGAGCCCCATGTCAGATGTATTCGCACCAACCTTCCTCACAGTCCATTCCAAGCTTTAATATACTGCTATGATAAACCACCAAAACCTAGCTACAGAAACGTTGAGCATACTTTCACATGTTAATGTTTAACAAAGTTTAAATGGTAAATGGAGCTTATTTATATAGTGCTTTCCAGCCCCCTATGAGGGGCCCCAAAGTGATTTACAATACCAACCATCCACCCATTCATACACACATTCATACACCGGTAGCGGCAGACTGCCATGCAAGGCGCCATCCAGTCCTACCGGGAGCAACTCGGGGTTAAGTGTTTTGCCCAGGGACACAACGACACATGGTGTGGGGAACCGGGATTCGAACCTCTAACCTTCCGATCGGGGGACGACTGCCATTACCACTACACCACGGCCGCCCCCTCACTCTTAACCCTTGTTAAACCCTCTGCTTTCCTAATACACCCTCAAAGAACTCTCCGAGACCTATTTCTTTTCTTTAAAGCTTCACAAGGAGGTTGTCATTCTGTGTGAAAGGGAACCCAAGCTGGAATAAGCCAACATTCTTGGAACCAAAGGTCTAGGTCAAAGGAAGCTGTAACTTGTGGTGAGGTCAAAGTTCATCACGGAGAAGAGTCACTGCTGTAAGAACAGGTCAGTTTGTCTTGGGTTGATGGTGTGGATGTTTGTACAGTCCGTGCACTGCAAGGTTCAGTTACACCAACCATACACCGGTCGCTTGCTACATGATACCTAAGAGTGATAGTGGGATCAGGTGGCTGCTGGAAGAGAAACACATCTGTTGCTATTTTAAACAGATGTTCTGTGCAAGGACACGTAACGGTCATCGAAGCCTGTTGTCGATCCGTTCATTCAGAGGCTTCGTCTAACAAGGGACAGAAAGTGATGCATATATTTTCCAATTGCAATCATCCCCCAGTTTTTTATTTTTTTATTTTTTACCTTGCCATCCGGCTCTTCTTACATTAGGTCGGACCACATTCAGACCTGGGATCTGCAGAAACTTCATCAAAGTTCAACTCGGTCTTAACCCTGAGTGTGATCAAGTGTTTTAGGGTTCTTGCGTTGATTTACTTTTTAAAAACCGTGACTTAGTGGTTTTCAGAAAAAGACGTGATCAGAGGAACATAGAAGTCGTACAGTAGTCCCTTAGTTATCGCGGGGGTTACGTTCCAAACACCCCCGCAATAGGTGAAAAACCACGAAGTAGGAACGCTATATTTATTTACGTATTTATAAACCTTTTAAGGCTTTATAAACCCTTCCCACGCTCTTGCATTGTTCTAAACTCTTAACTGTGACTGTGATTATTTTAGGGTTCTTGCATCGATTTACTTTTTACAAACCGAGTCTTTGCGGTTTTCAGAAAAAGACATGAACAAAGGAACATAAAAGTTATATTCCTCTGAGTCTGAAAAAGTGAACGAGTATTCTCTGATCACTTTTCACTGTGATAATGTTCCCTTTGAGCTGGAATCACCTTTACACTTCTGTCTTTTGCTGTTCCACAGGGGTGACCCTAATCTCGTCAAACTAAATGTAGCCATAACCTGTGGTTATCTCCTTTATGGTAAGATCAGTCATTTCTTTTTAACCCCTGTTAATAATTAACCCTTACCCCATGCACAGATGTCAGGATGACCAATTTGTTTAGCTCCAAATGTAAAAACATAAACTTTGACTCTTGATTTAACTTGGCTGTAAATTCAACAAGAAAGGCTTTGCTGTTATTTTCTGGATTTGTAAGTGATGACACTTTGCATTGTGATGAGTGGATCAGGCTAAACGGTTTAATTGTTGCATATCTAGTTAGAATATTCAGGAATTACTTTTATAGTTTGAGTTTAATTTACATTTTTTTGTACTGCAAAGACCTCATGATTCTGATCAGTTTTGGTTTTTAAAAGCTTTTGTATACTGCTAAAGTTTTTCCAATATATTTTACATGTATTTGTCCTTTTTTTAATTGGAATGATGAGCATGTCAAACTTTATCCTAATGATTAAGGCTTTAAATCTTTTTTTTCTTTACATTTGTCAACATGCTTGTATTAACAGTTTGTGTTACACAAAAGCCAGACTTACAGTATGTGTCTCGTGTTTAAGTCGCAGCTGGTCCTGACATGAACGTCTCAGCCTATTTGGTATAAAAAAAATAAAAATAGTCAAATGAGATTCAGAAATCAGAGTAGTTTTTTACACGTTTTGTGCTTTTCTA